>JAGTJL010000059.1:0-10560 GCA_020746875.1 Rhexocercosporidium sp. MPI-PUGE-AT-0058 | reverse complement strand
AAATAACTTGTATTATAATACCAAGATAAGCGTCTTAATTAATAGCGGTCCAAGCGTCTAAAGTTAAAGAGAAATTACTATTGTGGTGGTTGACCTCAGAGGTCCATTTGTCAGTGATTGAGCTGCATCTTGCTGTATTTAAAGATAGCTTTTAGGGTAACATCCTTTAAGGACAATAACGATTTTTATTATTATAACTTTTCCTTCTTATTTAAATTATACCTCTCTCTTCCCTTAATAAACTATATCCTCTAAATATATAATATCTTTAGTATTCGTTAAATGAGTATTTTCTTACGTTTACCCTCCGGCACTTGCTTTACTACCCTCTTGTTGTGTACTTAGTGTTTTCCCCCCACCTATTCGAAGTAATAACGTCGTTAATTCTTCTTTAATTATATTTTGTTTTAATAAATAAAGAGTATTTAACTCTTCTTTTATTATTGCCGAATAAATCGAGAAGTACTTAACTAATTAATATTAATATATTATTAAAGATTAAAGTTAATAAATAAAGACTTACTCGTTAAGATAAAACGCTAATTCCTTAAAAGATATACTGGAAATGGCTCGAAAAGAGATATTATTTAATATAATAAAGTAAAGAAGTAAATTCTTAAATTTATTAATATTAAACGATTCTTTTTCCGATTCTTTACGCTTATTAGCTCTTTGTCAAGAGAAAGCGTCTAATATAGTCGAAGAGCCTTAAGAAAATTCGGCGTCTAAAGTATTTATTATTATTATTAATTATATTTTATATTAAATAAGTATTATTAGAATAACTTACTATTATTACTTAATAAACCACTCAAAAAGCGACTAATATTATAGCTTTTATTGAGTGCCGATAATGAGTAATATAATTACTAGTCGATTAATATACTCATTAATTAAACCACGCCTTTCTAATAAATAAGTTAATTATTAATTTTATTATTAATAAAACAAGAATAACTTACCGACAACCTATAAATAAACACCTAATAGTAACCGAGCGGTAATTCTTCAGGTCTTCGGGGTTTTTCTTTAGGATCGTCTAAAATCTTAAAAAATAACTTCTCTTTAAATATAAAAAGAGCTTCGTTTAAAAGCTCTAATTAAAAAGTAAATTGATTTTGCTCTAAATTAAGCTTAATAAAGGATGTTTAAGACATTTCGTATAAGTACTAATAGTATTAATACTTAAAAAGTAATAATCGTAATAATTATAATAAAAGTATTAATAATAAAAGTAATTGATTTCTAATTAAAAGAAAATCTATCTTTAAAAGAAGGAACTCTTGTTTATATAAATAATATTACTTTTTAATTAATTCTATTAATTATAAATCATACTTGTAATTTATAATTAATATATGTCAGACTTTATAGATTTATAATTAAGTGTAATTGATTTATAATAAGTAGAATTCTATCGAATGCTTTAAAAAAGTATTTAAAATTATTTGACAAATAAGAAACACTTAATTATAAATAACTATTCTATTAATAGAACTCTAATTTATTCTTCTTAAAATGAATCCTACTATTATAAATATTACTAATATAGTATTTTCTATTATTTAGATTTTAAAATTATTAAATATTTAAAATATATTTAGAATTACTTTAATAAATAAGACATACTTGATTATAAAAAGTTATTTATTAATAAAATTTTAGTTTTCCTTTTCTTAAAATAGATTTTCTTATTACTAATTTCTGGATATAAATTATTAATATATTATTACCTTTTATGAATTTTATAATTATAACAAATATAAAGTAAATAACTTTAGGATCGATTTTACCTCGCTTAGATTAACCGAGTCTTTGAAGCTTTGACTAATTCTATTCTTAGTATCCACTAAGCCTATTTTAGACTAGCCTTAAGTAACTAAGCCTAATTAGGATGTGGCTCTTGTATTAATCAAATTAAAATTAGATTAATCTAAATTTTTCTTAATTAGAATTAGATTAATAGCCATTAATCTAATCTAATCTAATCATTTTTTACGCTGTAAGTAAGTGATTTCTTTTTTATAAAAATAGTATTTCTTTAATTTTAAAAGCATCGAAGAAACCTTTAGCTTTTCGAATATTATTATAATATTTCTTACGTATTATTCTTTTATTTTAAAATAAATTAAAATATTATTTAGATAATATATATATATATATATATATTACGTTTAAATATTACCGTAAAATATTATTAATTAAACGCTGAAATATAATAAGCGCGTTAATTAGTTTAAAAGGCATAACCGTATACTTATAATAATCGAAACGTATATAAAATACTATTTTCTTCTTTTCTCTTTTAATTATTCTTACGAAGTTATACGCGCCTCATAGGTCGAGCTAAGTGAAGATCTTAGCGCCGTTGAGCTTACTGCGTAATTCCTTAACTAAAGTAATATATAACGATATTTTTTAATAATATCGTTTAATCGACGGTAATCGATATATATTCTTTATTTACCGTCTTTTTTCTTCGCGAAGAAGACGTTATTTCCTTAAAGGATTTAGACTCTCGGATAAACTTTTCGCTAGGTTTTATTAATATATTTTTTTAATTATTATTAAGTCCGTAGTTAAATATTCCCGTAATAATTAAAATATCGGCTTTATGCCTTTAATTAACTCGATCCGATAATTATAGTCTTAGTATTTAAATAAAGCGCTGCTGCTTAATTCTTCTTTAAATAATACCTTAAACCGCTTATATTTTAACGGTATTTCGTTCGTTATAAGGCCTGTTGCTTTATTCCCCAGCTTTTCTTTAGAAGTTCGCTTAACTTTTTTAAGCCCTTAATTAGTTTTTATCTTAAAATAGCTTTTATAATTATTAAACTCTAGTTTCTGCATCTGCTAGTCGATCCTCGGGTTATAAAGCTTTATTTGTAATAACCTTAGGATAATATCGTGCTTTCCGATTTAGGTTATATCGAACTGATATATTCGGTATCCGCCGATACTTATATATAATAATATTATTTACATATCGATTAGGCCGTTTACGGCAAGTTCTTTATCGCGAGTATTAGCTAATAATCGTCGGTTTTGACTTCGGTAAGTAAAAGATATCGGATCGTAATAATAAAAGATATAAAATTCTCTTGCGCGCTTCAAAATCTATTATAGCTTATCATTTTAATATTTTAATATTAACGTTAAAGATTAATAATTACTTTTATATCGTATAAGCACGGGCAACTGCTCTATTAGCACTGTATATACTAATTAGGTTCTGCTACTGTAGACCGCCTTCAGGGAACAGCTGTTTTCTCCTGATTTCCTTCTGTAATTTTAGGATAATTAATTACTGCAATTCAACTCAAACTGCTCGCAGTGCCTTAATCCACTTCTACACCACATTTTACTTATAGTTATAAGTGTTCGTGTCGCGCCTTAGCGCAGTCTACTGGTCATGTGTATGCTTTCGTAAGCACTCACGTATATATACTCGGGTTACAGTTCTCTTTATAAAGGATAACGCTTACTTTTAATAAATCTTTTTAAACTCTTGCTTTTTATATTAATTATAAAGCTCTTAAACTACGAAAAGCCTGCTTTATATTTATATAATAGTTAAGAGCCATATTTGTCTTTATAAGTTACTTTTAGTATATATAGATTTCGAGCTTTAATTAAGCTTATTTAATTCTAACTTTACGATTTTCGTTTCTTTTCCTTACGCTTAAACTTTAATACCTTTTAGCGCGATTATCGAGATGTTATCGTACGATAGTCTTAGCGGTTTTAACGTAAATATTATATACTTAAAGCTAAAGACTTCCCGTTATAAATAAATTATTTAACTCTTAGCGCTTAAATACTCGGACTTTAGCCTTTTCGTTAATTTAAATGCTTTAATATAAAAACACTAATTGAAATTATTAATAAAAATCCACGGACCGCGAGCAAATCGCTTAATAAAAGAATAATCTCGCTAAATTAAATTATATAATAAAAGATAAACGAGTATAACGAATAACTCAGAAATAGGCGCTCGATCGTCACGCAGTAACTGCGTCTTCTTCGGATTAAATAATTAAGCTTTAACGCTTTTATTACTCCTTTTCTTACTCGACCGCACGAGCTTATTAAATAACCGTAGAATCTTATTAAAAGGAAGCCGAGGCCGAAGCTAAAGCGTATATTATAAAATACGTAATATATAATTACGAACTACGGTATACTTTAAGCTTATAAATAAATTAAGAAAACTATAAGCCGTTAATTTTAATATACGGCTGCATAGCTCGTTATTAAGAAAAGAGTTAATATTTAAAGCATTAATTCGCACGCTTAACATAGTTTTATATTAAACGAATATAACGATTTAGACGATAATTTATTAAGATTACTTATAATCTTTAAATATAAAGAACGTTTAAAACTTAAAAGTTTAGATTATATAATATTAAAAGTTAATTCGTAAAAGGAATTTATATTATATCGGAAGTGCTCGCACCTTAATATTAACCTTTTCTTAATTATAATTAATAATTTTAATTTATAAGCTTAAAAGTACTTTCTTAAGATTAAGGAAGTCGACGAGCTCGAGATACTTTTAAATACTTCTTAGAATAAGCTCGTACGGCTATTTTATTTTAATTAAGTCGATCGCCAGTATTAATAGCTTATAAGTAGAAAATTAGCATAATTATTTCTTTACTCTTAATTTACGCTTAATAATAATAAGACACTCGACTTAAAAGCTTTTGATTTATATAACTAAAGATTAAATCGATTTAAAATAAAAAGAAACTTATAGAAAAGGCATGTTCATACTTAAAGGATAAAACTTATTATTAGTCTTCTTTAAATTATACTCGTTTTTAAATAATAGTTTATAAAAAAAGTATTTATTAAATATTAAAATAAAATAACTTATTTAAACTTAAAAATAAATAATT
The DNA here is from genome assembly GCA_020746875.1 of Rhexocercosporidium sp. MPI-PUGE-AT-0058. Taxonomy (NCBI): domain Eukaryota; kingdom Fungi; phylum Ascomycota; class Leotiomycetes; order Helotiales; genus Rhexocercosporidium; species Rhexocercosporidium sp. MPI-PUGE-AT-0058. The sequence continues at coordinate 5,653 of JAGTJL010000059.1, read as the reverse complement.
AATATTATAATAAGATCTGGCAACGGTTTATTACGTTATAATAAAAAGCTCTCCGCGAGTAAATAAGCTTAAATAAGCTTTTCCTTTAATTAACAAAAGATCTCTTAATAAAACTAGATAAGTAAGGATTTAATAAATTAAATAAAAGGAAGTTTATTTTTCCCGGAAACTTATTAAATAAAAAAAGAATAAGCAAGACCCACGCGCACCCAGTGCTCTTACTTAATCTAACCGAACATTTAATTACGGGTATATACTCCCTTTAGAATTCACTTCATCCTTTATTAAACTCTACTTTACTAAATAACTGTAAAGCGACCAATTTAGTCAACGATCGTTTAATATTATTAAAAGAATTTTTTATAAAATCCATTCTTAAGGATTTAATTAAATATAAAAGCTCTCAATTGCCCATTATTAAGCGCGAAATTCGAGTTATAAAAAAAGTGTTTAAAGGTCCGAATAAAGAATCATTTAATCTCACGCTTTACGACGTTATAATTATAGAAAACTTTTATATTAATATTATTTTTAAAGCTTGTCTTTATAAGACCGGTTTTTAGTTCTATAGTATAAATTACACTTTAAGATAAAACAAGAAAGGCTTGCCAATTAATAAACATTATATAATATAATAACTAAAGCGTAAATAAAACTTCGTTTTCTTTAAATATAAGCTACGTTCAATTTACTTTTCGAGCACTTATAATATATTCTTAAGCGTTATAAAAATTATAATATTTCTAACGCTTTCTAAAAGAGTAAATAAGCCGTATAAATTATCTAAAAATTATAAGTATCCTAGAATAGACTCGGAGCGTGTTTAATATTTACGAGCAGGCTATTTAGACTTAAATACTTTAAGGAAATTAATAAGCACAGTAAGAAATATTAAGATTATTAAAATAGTAAGGAGAATTAAGTGCAAGTAATGTGCTTTAATTTATACTATTCAAGTAATCTCTAAACGTTTACTAAAAAGGAAATCCTTTAGATTATTTTAAAAAGTTACTTAGGATTTATTTAATTATTTAAAATATTAGAATAATTACTTTTAATTCCTTATATTCAAATATAAGTACAGCGGCTTACTCGTTAATTATATATTACAAATAAAAGAGCATAATAAAGTATTTTAATATATTAAAAGCTTTAAAGCTTAAGTTCGAAAGCAGTTTAAATTCTTAATATATAAATTCAAATATAATTAAAAGAAAGCAATTATTATAATTCGAGGATTTATAAAATATGAAAAATAAGCTAATAAGCTCGGAATTAACCTCGAGCTCTTACTAACGGCAACTTATAAGCTAAATGGTAGAGCCGAACAAGTTAGTCAAGAAGCAATTAATAAAGGCATTAAGATGAAACTATTAGCTAATCTTCCCGTAAATCTAAATATTAAATATACACTCGCAGGAATCTATTTATATAATAAAAGCCTAAGATAAGTAAATAACTGGCTATTACTTATTAAAATCAATAATAAGTAGTTTCAAAACTATTTTTAATAGTATAACTTAGCGCTTCTTATAAGATTTACTATAAATTTCAGACTAAACTAGAATAAGATTTATATATATAATTATAAAGCGTACTTACTAATAATAAAAAAAGCCAAAGAATAAAACAAAAAAATATTCAAAACAATTACGCGTGCGTACATCGGATTTCTTATAAGTTTCCACGCTTTCAATATCTACAAGATCTAAGTGCTACGTCTTCGACAAAATAATTATCACGCGTAATATACGCTTTAATAAAGATAACTTTTATATTACTTTAAGTAAAAAAGTAAAGATTATAATTCAAAAAGCCCGGTTTATTTACGATCTTATCGAAGAGGATAAGTTTGTCGTAAACTAAGCTAAAATTATTAAAAATATTACTAAAAATATGACTATCGAAGAAAATAATACGAATCTCTCAGGCGAAGACTTGCCTTAATTATATACTGAACGAATTCAAAAATTAATTAAAAGCTCCGAAAGTCAGAACTCGGAGGTAAAAAAATATATTAATAGCTCGAGTATAATAAATGGATTTTTAACTCCGGAATATACTCTTGCTTTAAAAGGCCCTCTTAAATAAAGTAAGGAATTAAAAAAAAGTACGTTAAACCGAGAGTTTACTTTAAATATAAAGTATAATTCAGAGGCATTCGACTCGCGTAAAAATATATAACTTACTAATCGAGATTCGAACGTACTATAAGATTAAGCGCGAGATCCGTCTCGATCATCATATATTAAGATTTAAATACCGTCGAGACCTTAATTATAAGAAGAGTCTTCGGTAATAATTTTAATACCGCATCCTTAAATTAAAATATAAAGTGCTCGGACGACGAAAGCAAGACAAGTAAAAGTAATACACTTTTAAATTATAATAAAAGAAACTCAATTAAAATTAAATACACTTATTAAAAGCTCGGCAAAAGCAAAGAAGCTAACTAAAAGTAAAAGAAAAAGAGGAAAATTACAAAAAAATTAAGGTAATAAAGTATTTATAATATTTACAGCTATCTTTAAATAAACATACCTCGATAAAGGCAATCCTAAGCTCAGGAGTAAGCCTAATCTCAGGGGTAATTAAATCCTCGACTAATATAATAATCTTCAGTCCGAAGTCGATTAAATGCTTTAAAGGCTTATACTTAATTAATATATATTATTAAAAGAATAAGATAATCTTCGAGATTTAATAAAGATTATATATTATATAATTGCAATAATAATATAATCGAGCCGCTAATTACTAAAAAGGAAAATCTTACTTTTAAAAATTAAAGTCTAAAATCTTTTACTTAAATTAAAATAATAAAGCGATCTTGAGAATCACTTAATAAAAGAGTAATTTAAAGAAAATATAAGCTTAAAGATAAGGATAATAAATAAACAAAGTTACTAGACTTTAGAATTATTTAATTTAAACACTATATCAACACTTATCCCGCTTATATAAGTTTTTAAATACAAGCCTAATCTAAAGAAATATATTTTAAAATACAAATCCCGAATTATTATATAAGGCGATCTCCAAAGTAAATTAACAATCGTCTCTATATACGCCAGCACGCTCTTAATTAAATCCTTTTAAATCGCTATAACGCTCGCAGCTCATTTTAATTTAAAAGTCAAGTGCTTCAACGTAATTAACGCGTTTATTAACGCTTTTCAGGATATAAATAATAAAACCGTGTATTACAGATTCCCTCTAAGTTTTAATAAGCCTAAATATATACTATAAGTTAATCGCGCTTTTTATAAAATGCGTGACTCTTTATACTTATAATATAAATATATTAGTAAAACGTTAATAAATTTAGAGCTAATTTTATACTCAGAGGAACCGTATATATTCATAGACTTTACTTATAAAATCCTTATTTTCTTTTACGTAAATAATATTTAAGTACTTTATTACTAAGACGACTTAAAGCTTAGACAGGATTTTATTAAGCGATTAAATTAAGCGTATAATATATATAATCTTAAAAAATATTAAATAATTCCTAGGGATTAAAATAATACGCGATAAAAAGCGTAAAATTATCTTCTTAGTTTATAGCTAATACGTTAAGAAGATTATTCGAAAGTTTAAATAAGTTAATAAAAAATGTCTTACGATACCGCTTTTTTAAATTAATCTTATTAAGTATAAGGGATAAGTTTTAAAGAAATATATTAAAGCTTATTAAAAAAAAATTAAATCGATATTATATATAGCAATCGTTATAAAACCAGACGTAGCTTTTGCAATCGCCTAGCTCTCACAATTCGCGATAAATCTTAGTCTAAAGCATTTCACAATTATATATTAACTTATTCGCTACTTATTTAATACGCGCTTTTTAGGCATTATATACGGAGGTAATTAAGAAAAAGCGCTTTATATTACTTTAAATATATCTTTCGCGGATAATATCGATACTCGGAAGTTATCTTAAAGTTATATAATCTTATTATTCGACGGGCTAATAATCTAAAAAGTATTAAAATAATCTATAATTATTACGTCGATTACTAAAGCGGAATTACTAGCGTTAGAATATATTAAAAAAGAAGCTATAACTTTTTAACGATTCTTTCGAAACTTAGCTCTTAATATCGATAAGACTTAGGAGATTTTTTATAATAATTAACAAAACGATTAAATTAATTATAAATAATATTAAGAGGATTACTATTAAGCTTCGTTATATAAATATCTAAAATATATAATTTAAGCAAAAGTATATTCGTAAATCATTTAAAGTAATATATCTTTTAATTGCTAATATACTTATTAATAAGCTTATAAAGAATTTATCTCGCTAAAAATTCGAGCTTTTTAAAGCACTTTTAAACTTTAATAATTATTAATTTTAAGTTAAAAAGCTTTAAATATATTTATTAAAAGTATATTAAGAATATTTTTATATAATCTTTTATTTATAAAACTTTTTTAATTTAATATTTTAAGTATTCACGCTTTAGAAACGCCGAACGCAAACGCGAAATTCAGCTCGAGCTTAAGTAAAGTCTACTTAAATCCAGCTTAAGCTTAAGCAAAGACTATTTAAATCCGGCCCGAGCTTAAGCAAAGTCCGTATAAATCCAGTTTAAATTTATAAATAATCTACTAAAAGCGCAAAAAGAATCTACTTAAGCTTAAATTAATAAATAATTATTATCTTTAAGACTTTTACGAACTTTTTAAATCTTATATAAAATTACTAAACTTTGCCAAAGATTTCGTATTAATATTAATATTATTATTAGAATTATCCTTTTATTACGCTTTAGACTAGCTTTTAAGAGTATATCGGAAGATTTAACTTTATATCTTTATTAAACTCTTATTACTTATTAAGTCTTTTATTAAAGCTTTTAAAGTAATTTTATATTTTTAAACTTTGTGAATCGGTTAATGAAATGCTCGATTAATTATAATGCGATTATTATACCTTTTTATTATTAAAGTCTACAGTTACAATTAATCTTTTATTATACTTGAGTATATCTTTATAACGGAATCGCACTTATGATTAGAAGTATAATTATAGCATCGACTTCTAATAGCGAGAATATTAGCGAAAAGTATTTATAATATTACGGCTACAAATAATAGCGCGAATATATAATAAATAAGATCCGTAAACTCCTTTCTTAGATTTCAATTAATATAAATAAAATAAGTTATTAATAAGAAATAAGCTTTAAAATAATATATATATACCTCGAGCGCGCTTAATAAAAGAAAGGCTTAAATAAATGCGAGACGATTTACGCTTCTTTAAAGTTAATAAAGAATAAGTTAAATAAAAATAAGTGCGAGTCTCAAAGGCTAAAGAAAGGCAAGAGAAGAAGTCGAATTAAAACGCGAGACGCGCGAAGTTAAAAGAAGTATATTAAAAGCTATCTTTATTTAATATAATAACGCTTTTATTTAATATAACTAATAATAATAAAGTATTAAAAAAACGTATAAGAGTCTTCTTGAATAACGAGCTTAGCTTGGCACGAAGAAGATTAAAAGAGAATTAACTTATTATTAGAGTTATTAATAAGTATATTTTCATTTTCACGCGAAGAAAAATATTATTAATTATTTTTAAGATTTATTTTAACGACTGAACGAGTAAAAGGAGGATTATTAGGAAGCTTATTAA
>JAGTJL010000058.1:0-11010 GCA_020746875.1 Rhexocercosporidium sp. MPI-PUGE-AT-0058 | reverse complement strand
TAAAAGAAAACAAAGAATTAAGTTTACGTTTATTACTCCCAGCTTTAATTAAATTAAATTCCGGCCTACTTAAACCTCTTAAAAAAAAAAAAAAAACTGAGTAATTAATAAAAGTCGAAAGACTCGAGTTAATAATAAAATAATAAAACCGAATCGAAGCGTTTATATAATAATTATTAAAAAGTTAATTATAAAATTATTATAACCGTTAAATAATTACGAATACTTAAAGGATTTTCTAAGGACTTTTTAACTTAATTAAGAACTAGTGCAAAAAGACGGAAAAGACTTAAATATAATTTACGTTATTATATTAACGTTTATATTTAAAAATATCGAAATTCGACAATTAATTAAGCTCTTACGGATTTATTAATTATAAATACTTAAGGACTTATTAAATTAAAGAAACCTTAGGGATTACTCGTTAAAAAAGCACTTCCGAGCCGACGTTATTAAGGAAATTATTAACCTTAAGTCGCGTAACTATTAAAAAGTCGTTAAATACACTTTTATTATTAAGTAATTAATTCTCTTAAAATAAGTATTTCACGCCAAAGTCGATTTATTAAAGTATTTAACTTACTATTACTCCCGAGTCGTTATAAGAGGAGATTTATAACTTAAAACGTTAATTTTATTAATTTATATAATTATTTTAATTACTTACTCCTTTAGAACCGCTATAATTATTATAACTTAATTTAATTTAAAAATAATTTAATTTAATATAATAAATGCTTTTATTAATGCTAAACAAAGTAAGACAAGTGTTTATATACGCTATTATTTATTAAACGGTTTTAAATAAGACGAAATAATAATAAAAGTTAATCGCGTACTTTACAGACTTAAGGACTTATTGACGTTATAATACGGTGACTTTACTTATACTTTAACAACTTTAGCGTTAATTACTTATAAAAAAGAGCCTTATATATTTATAAACGAATAACGTATAATATTTATAATATTTTATATTAATAATATTTAAATGCTTTATTATACTTCGGCTTTTAAAGACGCCAAATTAATTATTAACGGCTTAAATATAATATATAAGCTTACTAAAGGAAAGTAAACGAAGTAATTCTTAGGCGTTTATATTATTAAAAATCGATTAATAAAGACTATTTCTTTAATATACGACACTTATATTTAAAAGATTACTCTTTAATTTAAGTTAATAAATAGAAATTGCCTAAGTATATTATTACTTTAAGTCGAGCTATTAAAGAATTAAAAATAAGCCACTTAAGTTTAAATTAAGGAATTTTAAGAAAAAGTTAAATTAATGCTTTATATTATAATTATATTACGCGTAAACGTCGCTTTTATTACTTTAAAGTTTTCTCATTTCTTAATTAGTCCTTCCCGAGAGCACTTAATTATAATTAATTAAATAATTTATTACTTTTTTAGCACTCGTTTTTTAATAATTACTTATAATTATAAGCTGCGCAACTCCTACTTTATAATAATATTAAATACTTTTTTTATAAACGATATTAAAATAAAGCGATCTTTTAATAAATATATTTTTATATTTTTTAAAGGTTTAATTTTTTAAAAAGTAGCTTTATAAAATATAATTATTACGTTTATAATATAAGTAGAGCTTCTTAAAGTTAAGCGCATCGATAAGGAACTTATAATACTTTAGCGATTCTTTTAAGAATTACGCCTTAATATAAGAGTAGTTTAATTAATTTTTTATAATAATTAATAAATAATTCGGTTAATCGTTAGGAAAAATTAGCGTATTTCCACTAAGTTACGCCACGTTAATATTCAGAATATATAATTACGCTAAGAGTTTTAAAAGGGCACTTTTATAATAAAATATCTTTTTATAAATTATATACCGGCTAATAAACTTATTAAAAACCTTTTTCGGTAGAAATTTAAAGTATTTATTACTTTTATTAACTTAGTAAATATTTGTGCTTAACTAAAGTAACTCCTTTAAGAGACTCGCTTTAAAGCAGTCTTTTATATATATTCTTTGCTTTTCATTTATTTTTAAAGTAATTATATAATAAGCTTACTTTTTAATTAAAGAGCTTTATTTATATTATTATATATTCTTTTATAAAATTCTCTTTTATAAATTTCCATTTATAATTTTATTTTATTAAAAATTAATTAAGCTTAAGAATATAAATTATTATATTTTAAAGAGTTAATTACTTTTAACGATTTTTTAATTTAAAAGCAAATATAAGTTTTAGTTTTTAAAATATAAAAGGACACTTAAAAAGTAAAAGATTCTTAAGCCTTAAAAAATAAAAAAGCAGCTTATTTATTAAAAGGTAAAAGGCTTAAAACCTCCTAAACTAGCTCGCCTAAAGCACTAGTTATTACATTAACTAACTCCTTAACGCGAGCAGTTTAAGCTTCTTATTTAAGAGTAAAAATAACTCCACGAGTAAATATAACTTAAAAGGCCAGAACACTAAGGTTAAGACTATAGGCGCGAGTAGCTTTAGTAATAGTAGTAATAGCAAAATAATCAGCTACTCCTTTATTATCTTTCTTAATAAAAAGAGCACTTGCAGCGGCAGTAATCTTCTCTTTAATAACACGAACATAAGCTATAAAAGTAGTTAAAGGCTTTTCTTTTTCTTTTAAGAGATTAATTAAATTAATTTAATTTTCTAAAAATAAAGCGAATAACTCACTGTTTTCTTTATTATTATTATCTCTATTATTACCTCCGAATCTATTAATAGCTCCTAAAGCAACTCTATTACTAAAACTAATAATAGCGCTAGTAATAGTAGCTCCACTAATATTATTACCTTTAAAAGCGACATAGACCGGGATTCTTAATTACTTTAGCTCTTAAAAAAATTAATAATAAATTAAAAAGCAAGAAAAAAATAATTAAATCGACTTACCTTTTTGTTAATTTTATTTTCTAACGTATTATAATATATAAGGAAAGGAGCCTAAGTAATAGCGAGAGTAATTATATACTTGTGGCCGGACGAGTAAATAAAATAACGAATACCCTTTTTAACGGTATTATAATATTAATTATTACCTTTTATTTAAAGGGCGCTATTAATATAGCTTAAATAAACTACTATATAAGTACTTATTAGCTGCTTTAAAGCCCGGGGAATAGCAGCGGCACGGCGAGGAGTAAGAGCGGGGACGGGAGTAGCCGACAGTCGTGCCTTAATAACGACTTTCTTTTTATTATTAATAATAGCCTTAACTTATTATAAGTCAGCGGTTATTTTTTTAATTAATTAATTTTTAATTAATTAATTTCTAATTAGTAAATCGAAATTAATAAATCGAAAATCGAGCCACTTACCTTGCTTTAGCGAGTAAATCGTCGTTTTATTATAACGATTCTAGCGGAGCGCTTAAAGACACCTATAGTGTCGAAGAAAGCAATTAATTAGTTAATTAATTAATAAATTAATTAAGTAATAGATCGAGAGCAGTCGATTTATGAGTTATTAAGTATTTATAAGTTTAAGTTTAATAAGAAAATCGTTAATTTATATAATTAAGTTATTTATTTAATTATTGTATATAAGTGAATTTATTTGCCTAATTCTTTCTTATTATTTACTCTCGCTTAATATAGCTAATCACAATAGCAGTAGCTTACTACTATTAATTACTTAGGAGGTGTGTCGTATAAGCACGGGCAGCTGCTCTCATGGCACTGCACGTGACTTAATTAAGTTCTGCTATTATAAACCGCCTTCAGGAGAATAACTGTCTTCTCCTAATGCTTGGAGCTTTTTAAAATAACAATTAATCACTTTAATTCAATTACAACTGCTCGCAGTGCTTTAATCCACTTCTACACTATAATTCTTTTATATTTAACTAATACGTCCCTCCCTGTGTGCCGAGAAACCCTGCGTGCCGAGAAAAGCCACAGGTACTTTAACTTTAAATATCTTAAATTTCATACTAGCTTATAAGTTTATAAAAATAAAAGATCAGTAGTATGATATAGCTATTTATTAATAATTTGACCCCTTCCGAAGAAAATTTTATATTCTTATTATCGCCTTTTCGCCTAATTTATTAAAAGCCTCCATTTCGGCTTTAGTACGAGTCCTCTGCCACAGCTATACTAGCGAGCTCTTGTTATCTTTTATACTTCTTAAAAGTTCTTATCTAAGCTTTAGATCCTTTATTTTTTATTTTAAGACGCTTATAAACTTTGTGGCTGTTGTGGGGCGCGAACAATTGCAGGGCCGCCACGCGGTTCGGTACCTCCAATCGACGGAACTAACGATTCTCGGCTAGCAGGGACCGACCCCGCACCTCCCGCAAGCTGTACTCCGTAGTTTCGCCGTAATTCCGCTTATATAATCAATAGGCAAGCTTGCAACAGCTTGTGGCTCTGCCGCGAGGCTGCCGCCCAGCTCAGTGCGCCAGCCTCAACCCGACATGAAGTCTTTACCCTTCGCATCTGTGCCATCGACGGCTCAACTACTACCGAGAATCCTCCTCTTTACGATCCTCGAACTATGCGTCTGCTACAATACAACAACGATGGCGATTTCAGCCTGACCGAATTCTTTGAAGGCGATATACCCAAGAAATATGCTATTCTTTCGCACAGATGGGGATCGGAGGAGGTTACTTTGGCAGATCTGAAGAATAGCAACTGCAAGAAGATGGCTGGTTATAGCAAGATACAGTTCTGCGGAGAGCAAGCGAAGCGTGACGGCTTGCAATACTTTTGGGTAGACACCTGCTGTATCGATAAGTCGAATAGCATAGAGCTCGCAGAGGCCATCAACTCGATGTTTCGCTGGTACCAGGATGCGACCAAGTGCTACGTTTATCTACGAGATGTTTCGCGGCCTCAAAATCATTTGGCTGATGGGTCCACTGAGGACTGGGTATCGACATTTCGGAACAGCGAATGGTTTAGACGAGGCTGGACTCTGCAAGAGCTTATTGCGCCGGCGTCAGTCGACTTCTTCTGTAAAGAGGGGGAGCTACTAGGCAATAAGGCCTCCTTAGAACGACACATCTGCGAGGTAGCAGGCATTCCAGCCAAGGCCCTTCTAGGGATCCCTTTGTCTGACTTCAGTGTTGCTGAACGATTGTCGTGGGCAGCAAGCCGTAAGACTTTTCGCCAGGAAGACAAAGCATACTCGCTATTAGGCATTTTCGAGGTCAATATGCCTCTCATCTACGGCGAAGGGGAGGATAGGGCGTTAAAGCGACTCCGAGAGGAGATCGATAAGGCTTCAAAGGGTGTGTCCTTTTCTACTGTCACTAGAACTTACCAAGAGTAAAGGCGCATCTGAATATTAGGAAGCTGCTAACCAGAGCAGGGAGTAGGCGCGAGGACTTCTCAGTCGTTTTTAGTCTTTTTAATGTTCCTGAAATCGAACACTTTGTGGCAAGAGAGGAGGAGCTCGTGGAGATACGTAAGGCACTCAGCGGCGACGGTTCCCGCCGTACAGTTGTTCTTCACGGTCTAGGCGGAATCGGCAAGACACAGCTCAGTGTTGCATATGCAAAGCGGCACAAGGACAGCTACTCGGCAATATTCTGGATGAACATCAAGGATGAGGATTCTCTGAAGCAGAGCTTTACTAAAGTAGCCTGGCAGATATTACGAGAACATCCCTCGGTCAGCCGGCTAACCAACATGGATACAAATAAAAACCTCGACGAGGTGGTACATGCTGTCAAGGCATGGCTGAGTTTGCCTAATAACACGCGATGGTTGATAATCTACGACAACTATGACAACCCCAAATTGCCTGGAAATACGGATCCTGCGGCGGTAGATATCCGAAGATTCCTCCCCGAGTCATATCAAGGGTCGATTATTATCACAACGCGGTCGTCGCAAGTCAGATTTGGTCATCCTATCCAGATTCGTAAGCTCGAGGATATGCGTGATAGTCTTCAGATTCTGTCAAACGTGTCGAGACGGGAAGGACTAAGAAGTAGTAAGGTCGTTTTAAATTTTTGTACTACAGCTCTAATCTTAATACTAGATCCCGATGCTATTAAGCTTGTTAAGGAATTAGACGGACTTCCTCTTGCACTTGCTACTGCTGGAGCATATCTTGATCAAGTGGCGATAAGTCTTTCAGATTTTCTTCGCTTGTACAGGGAGTCATGGGTACAACTCCAAGAGTCGAGTCCTGAACTGAGCTCGTACGAAGACCGAATGCTCTACTCTACATGGCAGATTTCATTTAATCATGTCAAACAACAAAATAAACTTTCGGCTAAGCTTCTTTGCTTCTGGGCGTACTTCGATAGTCAGGATCTCTGGTTAGAGCTTCTTCAGCATGGTGACTCGAGCGACCCAGACTGGGTACGAGAACTGGCCAAAGACGATTTGAGCTTCCATAAAGCGGTGCGGGTACTGAGTAACCACGGCCTAGTGGAGGTAGGGATGTCTTCGCCAGAATTGATCGAGTCTCGAGGATACAGCATTCATGGATGTGTTCACTCGTGGACAGTCTACGTTCTTAACCAATCGTGGGATTACGATCTAGCTAGGCTAGCAGTGAAGTTTGTTGGATCACATGTCCCAGGAGAGCAGACTATTCAGCCGTGGCTGACACAACGACGGCTTCTCCAGCATGCAGCTAGATGTTCGTATATAGTGTTGAACGGCTTGGCTACGGAAAGTGGCATAGCATGGGCATGTCACAGCTTAGGCCTCCTCTACGCGAATCAGGGCAAGCTCGATGAGGCGGAGAAGATGTACCAGCGAGCGCTGCAAGGGAAGGAGAAGGCATGGGGTCTAGACCATATATCAACACTTCGAACGGTCAATAACTTAGGCCTCCTCTACAAATACCAGGGCAAGCTCGACGAGGCGGAGAAGATGTATCAGCGAGCGCTGCAAGGGAAGGAGAAGGCATGGGGTCCAGACCATACGTCAACGCTCGACACAGTCAATAACTTAGGCGGCCTCTACGCGTTCCAGGGCAAGTTCGACGAGGCGGAGAAGATGTACCAGCGAGCGCTGCAGGGGAAGGAGAAGGCATGGGGTCTAGACCATATATCAACACTTCGAACGGTCAATAACTTAGGCCTCCTCTACAAATACCAGGGCAAGCTCGACGAGGCGGAGAAGATGTATCAGCGAGCGCTGCAAGGGAAGGAGAAGGCATGGGGTCCAGACCATACGTCAACGCTCGACACAGTCAATAACTTAGGCGGTCTTTACACGGACCAAGGCAAGCTCGACGAGGCGGAGAAGATGTACCAGCGAGCGCTGCAAGGGAAGGAGAAGGCATGGGGTCCAGATCATACGTCAACGCTCGACACAGTCAATAACTTGGGCCTCCTCTACGTGGTCCAAGGCAAGCTTGACGAGGCGGAGAAGATGTACCAGCGAGCGCTGCAGGGATATGAGAAGGCCCTTGGTGTAGACAGTACTACGACTTATATCCCGGCGCTAAACACAATCTGGAACCTCGGCTCTCTTTTCGAACGTCAAGCCGATTTAGCAAAGGCTAGGATAATGTATTCAAAGGCCCTCGTAGGATACGAGAAAGTCGTCGGACCTAATCATCCAGGGTCTCAGAGTTTACAGGGGAACCTTCGTGCTTTAGATACCGTGACGGAGAACAGGGGTTAAGGGGAACATATGTCTTTATAGTACTCCAGAATTGCCACTACATTTTGAGCGAGGTCTCGAGCCAGTCCGCAAGGATCGTCACTTCACACAGCTTTATGTCAGCCACAGTCCTGAACAGCCACAAGCTTGGCAAATGATTACATTAGTGAACATTGGTGCTAGCCTGTGGTTCACACGAAGCCTTCGAAATTGATTGGAATATTGGAACTGAATTATTCCACTGTTAAAAGACGTCAGAATGACGGTTGGCAGGTGCTGAGTGGATGATATCGACAAAGCTTCAGGCGTTGCGCACAGACAGCCGGAGACTGCCCAAGCAAACATGTGACATAGCATCAAAAACAGCAGAGTCGGATTTAGTGGACAGGAGAAGAAACAAATTGCATAAGTTATCACGGCGGACCCGAGGCGAAGTGCATTTAGCTTTGTATGCAAAATAGCCGTAAGTGGATTGCCAAGAATATCAAGCTCGACACCGAGAATCCTTCGCTAGGGATTAACCAACTGCGAAGGCAGTATAGATAGTAGAAGCGTCATTCTATGTATTCGACGGTGAGAGTCAAAGAGGTTCAGGTTCGTAGATATCCTACTTTCGGCTGACTCGGTGATTGAACAGGACGTTAACTGTAAGTATCAGATCCGTTTCCTCAGCATCAAAGAAGCGTCAAATGAATTTGAGGTTATTCTCATCGACCTTGACTCTACTAGTACCTCAAGGAAAATTAAACGGGAATTAGATGCTATGAATACAACTATAGACCTTGGCGAGTGTGGTGTGAATATAATGGGTCGATCTCACGATCCCAACATCAGATGTCCTAATGAGTACTATGATCAATATGCAGAGACATATTGCAAAGTACAGAAGGCAAGAAGGCTTGAACAGCTGGAAGGCGAGAGCAAATGGCTACCGTCGATGCTCGAATTCTACTGGCAAAGTGGAATTAGCACTCAGGGCGCAGAATTTCTCAGGGCCACTGATTTCTTGGTCTCCTACAAGTAGGTTTTTATACCCGCAGTCCTTATATGCGATGAATTACAATTGACCCTTCGTACTAGATCTCTTCAATATGACCGATTCTACAATGCTGCGAACCCATACGACAAGACTATCAGGGCCTTTAAGATCGTCGAAGGCTGGCGTCTTCGCTACCTGCTCCTTCTCGTTGTGGGCAGTCTGGCATATAGTATCTGCGTTGTTGCTGTCATCGCAGTCGCTAGACAGAGCCTCGAAGACGGCCTAACTACTGGAAGCTATAGTCTTGCACTTGCAACTACTTGTTTAGCTGTCTTAGCGTTTCTCAGCGCAGTCCTTTGAAGTTCACAAACTTGTTATTAAGGAGGCAGTGTTCGAGAAGAGAAGATTCGTTATGATTGCAGGCGCGAAGATGATGCATCGAGGCAGACAGTTTCTCAATCGTCCTTAGGCCTCTTCTCTTCAACTTCACTTCCAGGTCTGAGACGCAACAGATGGTAGAGAATACTGATATAGCGTGAGTTGAAATTAGGCACGGTCTCTTTCGCAGGTCATCGGTTCACACTCGTTATTCAAGAGAATATTTATGTTTATAGCTGTTATCTTGCCGTATTTAGAACATTACACTAATCTTGAATACCCGTAAAAGCCCACAGATCATAAGTTAGTTGGCCCGCATCCATCGTCTCCCAACACAAGCGTATGACCATCGATAGCCTAAGAACATAGCATGCGAGATTCATCGGTAGCACTTTAAGAAACCCCTCACAGTAGAGCACCGCCATCTGGATCTAAACTGTCACACCTTTGCCAGGAATCAGACGTCGCTGAGGAGTCGATCTCGTTACTATGGCTAATCTCTGTTTCTAGCCAGTGGCTTCTTTTCATTGGTCGAGAAACGGGCTATAACTAAGTCAGAGGACATTTAGTGTAAGGCTGTATGATGTACTTACGAGGGAGAAATCCTGATACAAATTCGTTAAGCTCTAGTGAACGAGTAATTCCAGTCGTTGAATCCGGATGCCACAGACTAGGTCCTCTGCGCTGCTCGATTTGTCCGAGAGCATCTAGTCTGATCTGGGCAATTAATTTATTTATAATATCCCATTGTAAATTCTTCTCTTTCGTCCCTGCCGTATTAATAAGATCTAGGGGGCGCTAACTGAGATATCGAACGCCATGAGAGGATGGCCGTATAAAGCCGCCTAGGTAAAGACAAATGTAGTAGTAGCAGCAATAGCACGCTAGTTTACTGCAATCAATAAACCTGTTATTATTAACAAATGCCAAACGCTTAGTGTAAAAGCACTCCAGTAAATTCAGTTCTATGTGGACCCTCGGCTTGAAATCCTTATCTTAGAACTGAGCTTGAAGGCGGTCTTGGATGTTGAACTTAGCATCCATACTTACCAAGGACTCTTAATACTACATAATCTCTTCTAAATCCTTCGACAGCATTCGCTTTATGACCCCCTCTAATGTTATTAGCTGGTCAGTCGAAGGAGGTAACGATAGTGATTTAGTAAAGGCCAAATCCTAACAGTGAAGGCTTCAAATAAATCTGGCATTCTCTGACTAGCAACAGTAAGTATTCTTGCAGCTTTTAGATGAGATCCGAGACGTCTAATGTAATTCACAGTGGGCTCCATGGCTGCGATGTTTAAACAGATGTTGTTGAATTGGGAGATGCCTCACTTAGCAAGAATACATTCATCCCTCGACATTAATTATTTTTTCTTGCTTCTGCTTTTACATACACCAGCCACCCAAGTTGCTCAGTCTTCCTTTCAAGCACCATCATGATTCCTTCGTGAGCTCCTCGGCAGAACTCCAAATTGAGACATCGAGTTCCGGGAATAGTGCTATTAAAAGCCGCAGATGTTGAATAATTAATGGTGTCATACACCCCATCGAGCAGGCCGCATAACGTCAACCAGCAACAGCCAATAATCAGTAGCCATGTTGCAATAATGAATGCAGTCAACGACGAGCCGCATCACGCAGATAATGATTCATTTGATCCTCGTCTTTCTTCTAATCTTGAGCGTCCATACAGAACTGAAGATAAAAATTGCAGGGCTAGAACTGTGAGGCTGGCGACGGTTCGCTTGGATCCATCATGTAAACCCCTCACTCGCAGGATATAATAACTGCAACCACAGTCCGAGAGGCAAGCCGACGAGAACATTAATGGGGGGGGGGGGGGGGGGGGATCTACATTACTAGCTCGTTGGCCACATGGAACGAGAAGGTTGCGATCGATCAAATGGTCGTATGTGGGCGAACTCGACTGAGCTGCGGGTACCGGAACACAGATGCCGGTCGCAATATCGAGCTTATCGAGTCAAGCCAAGCAATCATCCAACACTACCCACAGCAAACCAATTTTCGCTTGCCTCGGTAAGCCTATCAAGAATCATGCCTCAAAAGC
>JAGTJL010000057.1:0-12181 GCA_020746875.1 Rhexocercosporidium sp. MPI-PUGE-AT-0058 | reverse complement strand
CTAACCCTAACCTAACCCTAACCCTAACCCTAACCCTAACCCTAACCCTAACCCTAACCCTAACCCTAACCCTAACCCTAACCCTAACCCTAACCCTAACCCTAACCCTAACCCTAACCCTAACCCTAACCCTAACCCTAACCCTAAGCCGACCCGTCCTGACACCCGTTCCCGCGACCCCGACGCTCCCTCCTCCTCCTCTGCCCCGCTTCCTAAATCTCCCTGCTCCTCTTTCCACCACATAAACTCCTTAACGTTCGTCTACACGTCGTTAATGGCCATCTGTTGTCTCTCCGTCAACTCATACCCCGGCCGCTTCTCGGGCTCGATGTCTTTGGACCGGAATATATAACGTAATAATTGCTTATATACCTCCGTGTACGCCTTCACTGTAGTGATATCCATCCAACTGTCAAACGGCATCCGCATATCTTTATCTACCTTCTTCCGGTTCGCCTCAAACAACGCCTCTAACTTAATTACTGGCCGAATATAATAGTATTATGCGTTCTGAATTAACTAATCAAACGCCTTATATAATACCTTTAACTCGGGCTCGTCGTCCTTCACGGGGGCAACTAATTCTCGCAACTCCTTTCGATCAAACGCTCCTAAATGCTCGACCCATCCTACGCGGCGTAATTATAAGTTAAGTTCTCGGGATTCCTCTGGTTCGGTAATCTGGCGGCGTGCTTCCTTTTCTGCTTGCTGTATAGCTTACTTTAACGTCGCTTTTGCGGTATCTAAATTAACGTCTCCGGTCGATATAGCTGGACTGGAATCGGCTGCTTGTATTTCGAAAAACTGCGCTCCGGGGCCGCGGACGAAAAAATACTAATAATAAACTCTGGTTTTTTATAAGAATTTCTTTTCTGTTCTTGCTTTAAGTTTGCTTTTCTGCTTATTCTTTTACTTATACTTTTCCTGATAATGCTTTCGAATCTGATTCTTATAGCAATTAATAAACCGATATAATCTAGTATTTTCGTTTTCAAATTTATATTATATCTTATCTGTCCTTAGTAATTGCAACTCGGAAATAAGTAAACTGCTTACTAATAAGAAAACTAACTTATTTAACTCTGCCCGGCTTCTAATTAATTCTTCAATAACTTAGATATGTTGAATAATCCGCGTCCGTTCGTCCTATAGCATATTATGCTTGTCTTTGTCTTTCAAATGTACGTCGATGCCACTGGGTAATACGGCATGCTTGTACTAGGAATATACGATTATACGTTAAATTAGGAAATATACAAATAGATTTATAATATGAAAAATATAAATCGAATTGACTTAGTTCTTTATTTTTTATATTTTATACGTTTTCTTACTTTTACGCGTTCGGTATTTATATTCATATACCGAACTTATACGTATTATAGCTAGCAGTAATTTCCGCTTTTATGCTTTTATACTTTTATACTTACTTTATACTTAGGATTTGTATTTAGCCCGTATATCTGCTTCCCTTATTAAAACTCGACGATAATAATTATCTTCTCGTAAAACTCACTTTATAATAGAGTTCTAATGGAAATCTCGACGGCGTTAGTATCGCATATGCCTAGGCTAATTTATATGCGAGTTTAAGCCGCATCCGAGCTTATTTGAACGTAACTTTAATAAGTCGAATTGACTAACTCGAATTGACTCCCTCGGCAATTCTACGCTAAACGTTTATATGGGAAATGAAGTCGAAATGACTCAATTCGACTTCTAAATTGTGGATAAGTTATAAAGGCAGCTCTAGTATATTATTGAAGAAATACAGCTTATTATTAAATTACTCGGAATCGCTATTAAAAAAGCAAAAGCAAAAGCAGAAGCAGGTTAAAACGGCAGTAAAAGCTCCGGTTCTTTAAGCGGCAAGAAATCTCAAGGTAAATAAGAAGAAGAATAAATAATAATTATAATAAGAGGATTCGGCCGTATATATAATAAAATAATATAATTTAATAAAACTATAACTGAAAATTAATACTCTTCTTATTTTTAATTTTAACGTATCTTAAACCTTATTATAAATTAATAAAGAAGAGTAAAATATTGGAAGCGGCCTATCTTTTACTTAAATTAAAACAGTTTTATACTCGACAAGTATTAGCTAAGAATATAATAATATAACTTAAATTAGCCGTACGATTTATATTACGCTCTTCCGAATAACACGCTCTTCCGAATAATACGTTTTTTTTATAATAATACGTTCTCTCTTTAATACGCCGGTAAATTTTTAGCGCCTTACGATTACTAAAAAATATAAATAGCCCGCCTTCTTACTTCTGGTAATATTTCTGGCAAATTATTTTAAAATATAACTTATAAATAATATCTTATAAAATAATACTTTTTTTAAGGAAATATTAAATTATAAATTTTTTATTTTCTTTATATATAATAGCGGCGCTAATTAATATAGCTTCTCTAGCAAATTATATATTACTTAATATTCGAATTAATAAATACGCGACCGGAAAAGATTTTGTATATTTAAAATATTTTTTAATCTCTAATAGAAATATTATAAATATTATTAAAATTATCCTCGCTATTATTATAAGATTCACCCGCTTGCGAGCCTTTTCTTACGCTTCTGCTATTAATATACTTCCCGCTATTATTAATTCGAGCTTTATTTAATACTTTTATTATTCTTTTTTTACTTTATATAAACTAAATACTTCTGCTTTTTACGGATTTACCTTTTCCGGATCCGCCTTCTGCGAATCTGCCCTCTGCGAATCTGCCTTCTCTAAATCTGCCTTCTCCGAATCCGCTTTTTGCGAATCTGTTTTTTATAAATTTATCTTTTGCGAATCTGCCTTCTTTGAATCCGCTTTTTTTAAATCCGCCTTTTACGAATCTGCCTTTTACGAATCTGCCTTCTATAAATCTGCTTTTTCCGAATCCGCCTTTTCCGAATCCGCTTTTATTAAGCTTCTTCTTATTAAATATCCGGTTATCGAATCTGCTTACATCGAAATCCTTTACTTTAGATTACCTTTTTACGCTAGACTCCTCGGTAATACGACTTTTAAAATAGAAGAAAATATTTTATAAAGCAAAAGTAAATATAATGAAAGATACAGATCCTCGACAGGTTATATTTCGACAGTAAAGCTAAAAACTAAAATCGAACGCGGCAGAGACTTTTAAATAAGAGTTATAATTATTATAAATTAAAAGAAAGAAGAATAATTCTGTTATTTTATCTTAAATTAAGCTTTTATAAATTATTTTTCTTAAGAAATTCTTTTTTAAAAATATCTTCGGCGGGTTTTATTAAAAGTAAATCCTCGAGCTTTTTAACAAGATTATCGATTATAAATAAGCTAAAATATTAAAAGTAGCTCTTATAGTAAAGCAGGCCTCGAAACAAAGCTCGCTGCCCGAAATATAAATCTTTTTCTTAATATACATTAAGTATAAAATAAAAGAAATTAAATAAGAGATTACTTAAGAGATTATTAAAATAATCCGCGAGTTCGAGCTATATTAAGCGTTTATTAATCTACGAGAGAAAGCCGCAGGACTAGAAGAGAAGGAGCTGCGGGAGTTCCTTAAGTTATAAGGCTTTTCGAGATTATAAAATCGCGATATTCGTAATTATATTATAAGATATTTAATTAAAGAATTAAAAATAAAATAAAAGCACTTAAGTAATAAATTATAAATATATTAAAAGGTTTACTTTCTTATGTAGTAATTTGGTAAAGGCATTATAATATTACTTCTAAAGAAAGCGTCGAGTCAGTAAGTAGTTCATAAAAACCTTTTTTATTACGCTTTTAATAACTTTTAGAATTCATAAGATTAATATTTAAAAAATATAATAAATCGTTAAAGTCCTCTTCGACGCTTTCCTTAAAGCAGTAAGTGTTTATTTAATTATAGAATACTTAATTTCTTATATTATAAAAGATATAAATATTATACTTTCTTTCCTTTAAGTATTATAAAGGATATGCCGGCTAAATCTCTCTTTACTTAAAACCCTCGACCTCTTGCGAGGCGTAGAAAATAATTCAAGCGAAGCTTTTCCTTTTTAACCGGTCTTAGACTTAATTTATATTATTTGCTCTTATTCGCGGGCGATAATTGCTCTAGGAAATACTACTTATTACTTAGTATTATCGAAGTTATTTATAAAAAAAACTTTATTACCGTAACGTAATTATAATATAATTAAAATAATTTCTTAAAAAGAATATAGCTTTTATTTAATAAGTCAGTAAGCCGTCGGCGGTCGCTTAGTAAACGATAGCCTAAGGTTTTGGCATATTAATATATTAAAACTTATTATAATAAATATTATATTCTTTACGCGAGTTAATTTAATTAATTTTTATACTTTTCTCGAATATATATTTCTTATTTATTACTTATTCCTCCTTAAATATTTAAAAGTTATTCGAAAGCGGGAAGGCAGCGCGGAAGACCCTTCGTTTCTTCGAGTAAGTCTTTATCTTAAAGTCAGTTAAGAAAGAAAATTATAAGCTTAATAGATTTCTTTATTAAAATATATTTGCTTAAACGTAAAACTAAAAGCTTTTTATATTAATTCGTAATAAAGTTTTACGTATAATTCTTCGTCTATTTTTTTAAGAGCTTCTTACGTAACTTCCTTTTAATTTATCTCTTATATATCAGGCATTCCTCGATTATTTCTTGCCCTTATTATTATATCTTCTTTAATACCGAAATAAATCGATAAGTATAATAAAATCTTAAGCTCTTTATTGAACTCTAGCTCTGGATTTATTTTTATACTTTTACTACTATTAAACGTAAGTAATTTTAATTTAATATCGAACTTTAGCTTTAAATTTACTTTTATACTCTTATTATTATTAAACGTAAGTAGTTTTAATTTAATATCGAACTCTAGCTTTAGATTTGCTCTTATACTTTTATTATTATTGAATGCGAGTAGCCCTAGCTTAATATCGAATTCTGGCTTTGGATTTGCTTTTATATTATTATTGCTATCGGATATGAGTAGTTTTAGCTTAACGTCCCTTATATATATATAAGCCTAGCTTTTAAGCGATTTTATTATAAATAATTAAATCGAATTATTTTTATTATTTAAGTATTTTACTTTTCGTTAAATATCGTTTTTTAATTTATAAATACTTTAACGCTCGAAGCAATTCGATATATAAGAAAAAGATATTAAGAGCTTTTTAAAAAAGAAAAGTCAAAAAATAAAATATAATATCTTAAATATAACTTAAGAAGAAGCGAGTAAAACGCTGTTATAAAAACGCTTTTATAAGATAAGATTAAATTAATATACGTTTTTATATAAATCTTAAAAAACAGCAGTAATTAAATAAATTATCTTGGAGTTTCTTAAAGGAATTAATTCTTTTAAATCTTTAAATAAACTTATGAATTTATTTAAAGATTAAGAGTATTTATTATTACGTTATAAGTAAAATTATAATATTTTAAATCTTAAGCGTTAATATAATTTATTAAATTAATTTAAAGAATATTATAAACTTATAAACTTCCTTTTTCGTTATATTTAAGCGAGTATTTTGGGTTATACGAAAAGTTAATACGGCTTTTAAGATGCGGCTTATAATATTTTAGCGAAAGGCAATTATTACTTTTTAAATATTATATATATAAGAACCGAATTATTCTTTAATAGTATTTTTATTAAACTCGAAAGCAATATCTTTTGTATTAATTAAGGGATAAGCCCGAAAGTTATTCTTCCTTCGACTTTTATTCTTATAAAACTCTTTATAGGAATATTAAATATTTTATCTCTTCTAAAGAATATTTATTTATACGTAAAAGAGTTTTAAGTTATATTTCTTTAAATAAGTTGCAATTTAAATAATATAATTAGATTTCCGGCTTTTTTAAAAATATTTCTTATAAAGTTTTATTATTATCTAACTTTATAATACTTATATAAAATTGTAAGCGATCTTCATATTAAATAAGTAATCTCTTACTTATCTATTAATAAGTATAATATATAAGTTATAGTTTAACTTCGATATATTTCATATTTATATTTTAGTAATATTGCCGGTATTTATAATTACTTAGTTTATATTTTCTTCTTTTATTTATATATTAAAAGGCATACTTTTAAAAGCTTAACTAGTAAACAAATAAGTCGTTTTACGAACTACGTAATACTTAAGAGTATTTTCTAATATATTCCCGACGTTATTATTTAATATATTCTATTAAATTAGTTAATAAGTTAATTAAACGCTTCTGCTCGAACGAACGAGATATAAACCGAGGTCCAGGATTTACACGTAAAAACGCACCGAACTTACTTAATTTAATTAAAATACTTTAAAGCTATCTAAGAAACGGTTCAAAGCTTTATTACTTAAGCGAACCTCTCGGAATTCTCTAATACTTTTCTTTATATAATTAATAAAAGATATAAGTTATAATTCTAAAAATAAGACTCTCTTCTTACGGTTTTAATTAAATTCTACGATAAATTAAATATTATATTTAATTAAAAATTCTTATAATATAATAAACTTTATATTAATTTAATTACCGAGATTTGCCTTAGCTCTTCTACTTTTAAGAATATAAATTAAAAAAAAGCTTAAATATACTTATAAAAGCGATATTATTTAAAAAAGTTTCTGGAAGCTATATATAAAAAAGAAGGAGTTTTGAATAGAATTCAGTATTATAACGTTAAGTTCTTATTTAAAGCGTATAATATAATATATATATTTAAAAAGAAATCCTGAGTTTTTTATAATAACTTAAAATATTAATAATATTACGCTATTAAAAAAGAAATCTACGATATTAAAACTATTTATTCGTTTTAAAACAAAAGCTTCTTAAAGCTTTACTTTAATTCGATTACTTAACACTCGGCTATATTAAATACAAAGTAAGCAAAGAAGAAATCACGAAAGGCGTTAATCGGAAGCTATTATAAGACTAAAAAGCAAGTACGCCTTACTTATTAAGATACTCGTAATCGGTCGACTTTATTACGCTTTAAATGTCGAGTAATAAGTACGGTTTTAATAATTTTATTAAATAAATATTAAAAAGAAGTAATATATAAATTAAAAGCAATAATCCTTTCTTAATAATCTCAGACTTCGCTTTTTATATAAGCTATTAAAACCCCGAGGTATTATAATTATATATTAAATAATATTCAGAAGATTTATATTTTATTTAAAGCGATTATTTTAATTTCACTGAAAAAGAAAATCCGTAAAAAATAAAATTATTTATTTTACGTTTTCCTTTAATACTTTTAATATTTTTTTTCTTAAAATACGTTAATAATTTAGCTTATACTTTAATATAAACGGCGGGAAAATAAAGACAATAAGTAAATCCGGTATAAATTAAGCTTTAAGTCAACTTTAACTCGGAC
This sequence comes from Rhexocercosporidium sp. MPI-PUGE-AT-0058, assembly GCA_020746875.1. Taxonomy (NCBI): domain Eukaryota; kingdom Fungi; phylum Ascomycota; class Leotiomycetes; order Helotiales; genus Rhexocercosporidium; species Rhexocercosporidium sp. MPI-PUGE-AT-0058. The sequence continues at coordinate 4,779 of JAGTJL010000057.1, read as the reverse complement.
GGGCTACTACTGGTTTATATTTATTATTAATTAAAAGCACTTTTAATTAATAAAAGAGGTTTACTTTTATTTTGTAATAAGACTTAAAGATATCCTAGGATTTAATTAAAAAGCTCGCGAAATAAGAAATATTATTTAATAACTTAACGACGTTCTCGCGGTTCTCTCGCGAATTATTAAATACTTTATTCAGTTAATTAAGGTCTTAAAGCTGCTTAACTATTTATACTTTAAGAAATACTAATAAAAAGTTCTTTTTTTATTTTTTAAAAAGTCTGTTTTAAACTAATTAAAAATAAAAAACAAGATCGAGACAAATACTATCAACTTCTATTATTCTAGTTTGTCGACTTACTTTAAAGATTTATATTTTGCTTTTAGGAACCGCATAAAAGTAATAACCGCAAGCGAGATATTCGACTGGCTATAATTATCGTCTCTTAAATATAAGCGTAAATATTTTAAAAATAAGTAATACCGAAAGATATTAGAAAAAGTAAATAAGGCTCTTCGACCGCATACCGTAATCTATAAATAATAAAAGAACGACTTTTTTCTTAATTTCTTTACGTTTTATTAAGTATTACTTCTTCCAGACGGAAATAAGACCTTAATCTCAATAGTAAAAGAAATTAGTAAGCGGACTTAATAGTCGGTGATTTGAAAAGAAGGATTTATTTAGAGGCGAAAAGAATAATATAAGAATGAGTTTATAACTTATTTTATATTTCTTTTATTATTAAGAGCATAAATGCTTTAATATTTAAAATTATAAAAAAGGGTTTTAGTATATTAATATATTAAAATAATAACTTAATTTTAAATTAATTATTAATTATATATAAAACTAAATAAAATCTCGCTCGAAAACCTTTTATTAAAATTTTATATAAAATTAATTTATTATCGACCCGGTTATTATTACTTTTTCTTTTTATTTTAATTTATTTCTTCGCTCTTACTCGTACTTTTTATTTTTTCTTCTTATTCCTCGCCTTTACTTATATTCTTTACCTCCTTTTATTCCACGCCTTCACCCGCACCCTCCACCTCCTCTTATTCCTCGCCCTCATTCGCATCCTCTACTTCCTCTTATTCCTCGCCCTTACCCGCACCTTCCACCTCCTCTTATTTTACGCCCTTATCCGTACCCTTTACCTCCTCTTATTCCTCGCCTTCACTCGCACCCTCCACCTCCTCTTATTCCTCGCCTTCACTCATACCCTCCACCTCCTTTTATTCACTTATACCCTTTACCTCTTCTTATTCACTTATACCCTCTACCTCCTCTTATTCTTCGCTTCTAGCTTCTTTCTCTAGCGCCTTATCTTCGTCTTTATTCGTACTTTTTATTCTTTTCTCTTAATTCTTACGGTCGCTCTTTGCTTTTAATATTTTATTTTTACTCTTTAAATCTTTATTTTAATCCTTAACCAATTCCTCTTCTTTTAATTCCTCGCTTTTATTATTAGCCGATTCGAAAGCTTCTAATTTAACTTCGGGAAATAACTCCTAAATTAAAGCTTTTATAATTATACTTTAAGTTTTAAGGCCTTTGTTTCGGCGAAGATTTAATAAAACCTTAAAAAAGAGTAATATTAAGGCTTTAAAATTTATCTTTTCGTTTTTATATTTGGCGATACCTTATAATATAGTCAATTATGACTTAATAATTAAGTCTCGTTCCTCCTCGGTATCGCTCTTTATAGCCTTAGCTAAAGCGATTACCATACTTATTATTATTCCTTAAATATTCTGTCGAGTGCGAAAGGCGCTGCCGTATAAGATTCTAGTCTTAATAATAAATATTATATAAATGACGCTAAGCGGGAGGAATATAACGTACGCGGAAGTTTAATAAATAATAATAAAGTTTATTAGCTTTATGGCTACAGATATAATTATCAGGGAGGCTTCTAGTATAATAATAATATTTACTTAAGTTAAAAGAGCGAGTAGCCAGATCTTTTCGCAATCCCTCGCGAAAGTAGAGAATCTTATATATCTAGTATTAATATAAAAAGCAATTATTTAGTTTATAAAGCCGATATTAGCTGTATAAACTAAAAAGAGCTTTAAAGTAATAATCTATTTACTAAAGCGGAATAGCAGGCGCAATTCGAAATTCGCAGAAATAAGCGATAAGTTAAAGACGGACGAAATATTTAATATACTTTCGGCCGGCTTTCTGATTTCCTTTAAGAGTGTCTTAATAACGTCTCTTTAAAAGTATAATTCCTTCGCCTAAGAACTATTCTCTTAATTAATAAGCACGTGAACTTTATAATTCCCTTTCACGCTCTTAAGTATAATATTCTATAAGTCGTCTAAAGTAAGAATTAATCTAAGACAGCATTCTTTTATAAAAATAAGCTTCAATATATTAGTATTTTACGATAGCTTTTTTAAATATTAATTATTAATTACAAATATAATATTATATATACGTTTTTTAGCTTTAAGGCTTGATTCGAAAAGATTAATAAAAGCGGGAGGAAGTAAGGCTTTAAGTAAATTAATATTAATAATAAAAGAAGAGTAGTAATAGCATATTATCGGGCTTTACGAGCTCTTGACTTTTATTATGCCTTTTTATTTTGTCTCTTTAGCTTTATAATTAATAAGGTTTTTATATTATCTTCTTTTTTTATTTTCTTTATAGCCCCGCCTTTACTTGCTTTTAATTATTTATGTTTCTTGGACTTCTGTGGCGAAGCGGAATAGTCTTTTAAGCTTTTTATTAATATCTTCTTCGTAATCTTTATTAAATTTAGAAGTATAATTGCGATTATATAAAAGTTCGCGGTATATATTATTATTTAATGTTTTAGTATATTAATATATTTAAACAAACCGATTATTAGCCAACGATTGGCCGCCGCATAAACTAACTCCGCCCGCTGATCACGGTTAATATGCTTTTATATAAAGATAATAAATTAAAACTAGTATATATTTATTAAAGTATAATTCTTATTTTATTAATACTTATAAATTAAAACTCTTTCTAAAGACCGACCTCATATATTAATAAGATATAATCTTATCTTAAGCGATATCGATAATATTATAAAGTAAATAATACTAGCTCGTTAGTTACTTCGCGCATAAACTTAAGGATTTACTAATACGTTAGTAAGAATAAAAGTAAAAGATATTATTTATAAAAGTTAAAAAAGAAGTATATTATTAAATTAAAAAGGTATCGAGCGGATTCGTATAATAATAAAAGGTTTATAACCGTTCGCGGAATTTGTATTTATTATTATTAGTTTAGAATCTTGCTTATTCTAGACCTCGAAGGTATTAAGATCTTAAGCAAACTCAAAAAGTATAATAACTCGTTATTCTCGCTATAATTAAGCTTCTTCCGAACTTATCCCGCCGCCTTTAAAAATAATCCTTCCTTTTTCTATTAAGTCTTTTAATTTAATTATTTTCTTAATAAGCTATTAAATGAACTTTTATTCCAATAAAGCTATTTTATTTAAGTACTTAATAGACTTAATTGCTACGACTTTTTATAATATCTTATTCTCGACCAAAGTCTTCGCTGCGAGCTTAATACCTTAATATTTTGCTAAATAATCGGTAAATAGCTGCTTCGAACTCGATTCGGTAAGTTTTTCCAAAAAAGCGGAAGATTTCGTATTCGATAAGAAGGAAGTAAGTTAAGAGAGAAATATATAACTAATAAATCTATTAATAGCTATTATTTATTAGAAATATCTTTATAAAAAGATTTATATATTTATAAGCAGAATTCAATTTTCTCTTAAATAGCGCAAGAGTATACTTAAAGGCGATTACTGCTCTTATTAAAAGAAGACGTCTCAGCTCGAGAAAAGCTGCTTACTTTTATACGCGACATTATATAAAATAAGTAAACTTGCGTTTATAAGGAAGTCTTCGCTAGCAGTTAAGAATTAGGAAATATTAATAAATAGCAAAAGCTGAGTACTAAGCATTTACTTTTACTTAAAGCACTTTTAATAATAGCTTAACTCTTATTATAAAGTAATATGATTTTAAGAAGAAATAATATATAAGAAACGTAATATTATTATTTAAATAAAAGAATTATAAGTCCTTATATATAAGGAAGCTTAGTATTAAGCGTCTTTATAATAACAGGCTAAATTGTTTTAGCATATTAATATACTAAAATAATTAAGGTTTATTATATAATTAACAATTACTGTATTTATTAATTCTTAAATTACCGTTTCGGTTTAGGAATTATTTAAGTTATATAATAACTTGAATTAATAATAAAACTCCGCCGTAAAAGGCTAAATAAAAGTATTAATAGAAAATCTATTATATCAGAAAAAACTAATCTTATTAAATAAAATATAATATATATTTTTTTAATTAAATAAATTATAATAATCTTCTTATTTATATATGCCTTACCTTCTTTAAAATAATCGAGCCTAGCAGGTTCGCAATCCGGCGATACAAGTATACTCCTTTACTACTTTAATAAAAACAATTATATTAACCACTTTTAAAAGCTTTACGGATTTTTAAATTACTTTTTTAAACTTTATATAAAATATCTTATATCTTCTTTTTGTTTTATAATTAATATAATACTTTTTATTAATAATAAAATATATAACTTTCAGCTTCTCGAATTTAATTAAGTTCATTAGAAATCTAGTCTTATTTCGTTCGAACTTGTATTCGGGTTTAAGCTTGCCTATTTTATAAGTAAAGTAAACGCGGAATAATACCTTTAAGTTAATTAAACTTATTGCCAAATTTAATTTCATT
>JAGTJL010000056.1:0-12873 GCA_020746875.1 Rhexocercosporidium sp. MPI-PUGE-AT-0058 | reverse complement strand
CGGTTGCTTATAAACGTAGCTTAAGGTTTTGGCATATTAAATGCCAAAACTTATTATAATAAATATTATATTCCTTGCGCGAATTAATTTAATTAATCTTTATATCCTTCTCGAATATATATTTCTTATTTATTGCTTACTTTTCCTTAAATGCCTAAAGATTACTTAAAAGCGGGAAAGCGGCGCGGAAGACTTTTCGTCTCTTTAAGTAAGTTTTTATTTTAAAGTTAATTAAAAAAGAAAATTATAAACTTAATAAATTTCTTTATTAAAATATATTTATTTAAATATATAATTAAAAGCTTTTTATATTAATTTATAATAAAGTTCTATATATAATTCTTCGTTTACTCTTTTAAAAGCTTCTTACGTAACTTTCTCTTAACTTATCTTTTATATATTAAGCACTCCTTGATTATTTCTTACTCTTGCTATTATATCCTCCTTAATACCGAAACAAATTAATAAGTATAATAAAATCTCAGGTTTTCCGTCGAACTTTAACTCCGGATTTACTCTTATACTTTTATTATTATTGGACGTAAGTAGTCTTAACTTAATATCGAACTCTAACTCTAGATTTGCTTTTATACTTTTATTATTATTAAATGCAAGTAGCTTTAATTTAATATTAAACTTTGGCTTTAAATTTATTTTTATATTTTTATTATTATTAAATATAAGCAGCCCTGGCTTAATATTGAACTTTAACTTTAAATTTGCTTTTATACTCTTATTATTATTAAATATAAGCAGCCCTAGCTTAACATCGAACTCTAACTCTAGATTTACTCTTATATTATTATTATTATTAAATGTGAATAGCCCTGGCTTAACGTCTTTTATATATATATAAGCCTAACTCTTAAGCGATTTTATTATAAATAATTAAATTGAATTGTTTTTATTATTTAAGTATTTTACTTTTTATTAAACGTCGTCTTTTAATTTATAAATACTTTAACGCTCAAAGTAATTCGACGTATAAAAAAAAGATATTAAAAGCTTTTTAAAAAAGAAAAGTCAAAAATAAAATATAATACTTTAAATATAACTTAAGAAGAAGCGAGTAAAACGTTATTATAAAAACGCTTTTATAAAATAAAGCTAAATTAATATACGTTTTATATAAATCTTAAAAGATAATAATAATTAAGTAAATTATCTCGGAGTTTTTTAAAAGAATTAATCTTTTTAAATTTTTAAATAAACTTATAAATTTATTTGAAAATTAAAAGCACTTATCGCTATATTATAAGTAAAATTATAATATTCTAAATCTTAGGCGTCGATATGATTTATTAAATTAATTTAAAGAATACTATAAGCTTATAGACTTCCTTTTTTATTATATTTAAGTAAGTATTTTAGGCTATATAAAAAATTAATACGGCTTTTAAGATGCGGCTTATAATACTTCGGCGAAAGGTAATTATTATTCTTTAAATATTATATATATAAGGACTAAATTATTCCTTAATAGTATTTTTATTAAACTCAAGAGTAATATCTTTTATATTAATTAAAAGATAAGCCCGAAAGCTATTCTTCCTTTAACCCTTATTTTTATAAAGCTTTTCACGGGAATATTAAATACTTTGTCTTTTTTAAAAAATATTTATTTATATATAAAAAAGCCTTAAGTTATATTTCCTTAAATAAGTTGCGATTTAAATAATATAATTAAATTTCCGGCTTTTTTAAGAGTATTTCTCACGGAGTTTTATTATTATTTAATTTTATAATACTTACGCAAAATTATAAGTAATCTTTACATTAAGTAAGTAATTTCTTACTTATTTATTAATAAGCATAATACACAAGCTATAATTTAACTTTAATATATTCCATATTTATATTTTAATAATATTACCGGTATTTATAATTACTCGGTTTATATTTTCTTCTCTTGTTTATATATTAAAAAGCATACCTTTAAAAGCTTAACTGGCGAATAAATAAATCGTTTTACGAATTACGTAATATTTAAGAGTATTTTCCAATATATTCCCGACGTTATTACTTAACATATTCTATTAAGTTAATTAATAAATTAATTAAACGCTTCTGCTCGAGCGAACGAAATGCGAACCGGAGTCCAGGATTTACACGCAAAAACGTACCGAACTTATTTAATTTAATCGAAATACCTTAAGATTATTTAAGAAACGATTTAAAATCTCATTATTTAAGCGAATCTCTTAGAGTTCTCTAATGCTTTTCTTTATATAATTAATAAAAGATATAAGTTATAATTCTAAAAATAAAATTTTCTTTTTACGGTTTTAATTAAGTTTTACAATAAATTAAATATTATATTTAATTAGAAATTCTTATAATATAATAAATTCTATATTAATTTAGCTATCGAGATTTACTTTAATTCTCTTACTTTTAAGAATATAAATTAAAAAAAAGGCTTAAATATACTTATAAAAGTAATATTATTTAAAAACGTTTTTGAAAGCTATATATAAAAAAAAAGGAATTTTAGGTAAAATTTAATATTATAACGTTAAATTCTTATTTAAAGCGTATAATATAATATATATATTTAAAAAGAAATCTTAAGTTTTTTATAATAACTTAAAGTATTAATAATATTACGCTATTAAAAAGGAAATCTGCGATATTAAGACTATTTATTTATTTTAGAATAAGAGCCTTTTAAAGCTTTACTTTAATTCGATTATTTAATACTTAGTTATATTAAATGCAAAGTAGATAAAGAAGAAATCACAAAAGGCGTTAATTAAAAATTATTATAAGGCTAAAAAGCGAATACGCTTTACTTATCGAAATACTTGTAATCGGTCGACTTTATTATATTCCAAATGTCGGGTAATAAGTACGGTTTTAATAATTTTATTAAATAAGTATTAAAAAGAAATAATATATAAATCAAAGGCAGTAATCCTCCTTTAGTAGTCTCAGACTCCGCCTTTCGCATAAGTTATTAAAAGCCCGAGGTATTGCGATTATATATTAAGTAATATTTAGAAGATTTGTATTTTATTTAAGGCGGTTATTTTAACTTTATTAAAAAAGAGAATCCGTAAAAAACAGAATTATTTACTTTACGCTTTCCTTTAATGCCTTTAATATTTCTTTTCTCAAAATATATTAATAATTTAACTTATATTTTAATATAAACGGCGGAAAAGTAAAAATAATAAATAAATTCGGTATGAATTAAGTTTTAAGTTAATTTTAACTCGGACAAGCTATTACTAATTTATACTTATCGTTAATTAAAAATACTTTTAATTAATAAAAGAAGTTTACTTTTATTTTATAATAAAACTTAAGAATATCTTAAGATTTAATTAAAAGGCTCGCGAAGTAAGGGATATTATTTAATAACTTAACGACGTTTTCGCGGTTCTCTTGCGGGTTATTAAATATTTTACTTAATTAGCTAAGGTCTTAAAGCTGCTTAATTATTTATGCTTTAAGAAATATTAATAAGAAGTTCTTTTTTTACTTTTTAAAGAATTTTCTTTAAATTAGTCAGAAATAAGGAATAAGATCGAAACAAATATTATTAATTTTTATTATTTTAATTTATCGACTTACTTTAGAGATTTATATCTTACTTCTGGGAATCGTATAAAAGTAATAATTATAAGCGAGATATTCGACTAGTTATAGTTATTATCTCTTAAATATAAGCGTAAATATTTTGAAAATAAGCAATATTAAAGGATGTTAGAAAAAGTAAATGAGGCTCTTTAATTGCATATTGTAATTTATAAATAATAAAAGAACGACTTTTTTTTAATTTTTTTACGTTTTATTAAATATTATCTTTTTTAAACGGAAATAAGACCTTAATCTTAATAATAATAAAAACTGATAAACGAATTTAATAGTCGGTAATATAAAAAAGAGGATTTATTTAGAGGCGAAAGAAATAGTATAAGAATAAGTTTATAGCTTACTTTATATTTCTCTTATTACTAAAAGTATAAATACTTCGATATTTAAAATTATAAAAAGGGTTTTAATATATTAATATATTAAAATAATAACTTAACTTTAAATTAATTATTAATTATATATAAAGTTAAATAAAGTCTCGCTCAGAAACTCTTTATTAAAATTTTATATAAAGTTAATTTATTGCCGATTTAATTATTATTACTTTTTCTTTTTATCTTAATTTACTTTTTCGCTTTTATTTATATTTTTTATTCTTTTTTCTTATTTTACTTTTTTACTTATATCTTTTACTTTTTCTTATTTTACGCCTTTACTTATACTTTTTACTTCTTTTTATTTTACGCCCTTACTCACACCCTTTACTTCCTCTTATTCCCCGCTTTTACTCACACCTTTTACTTCTTTTTATTCTTCGCCCTTATTTGCACTTTTTACTTCCTCTTATTAACTTATACCTTTTACTTCTTTTTATTTACTCGTACTCTTCACCTCCTTTTATTTTTCGCTTTTAGTTTCTTTTTTTAGCGCCTTATCTTTATCTTTATCCGTACTTTTTATTCCTTCCTTTTAATCCTTGCGATCGCTCTTTACCTCTGGTATTTTATCTTCACTTTTTAAATCTTTATTTTAATTCTTAATTAATTCCTTCTCCTTTAGTTCTTCGCTTTTATTATTAGCTAATTTAAAAGCTTTTAATTTAGCTTTAAGAAATAACTCTTAAATTAAGGCTTTTATAATTATATTTTAAGTTTTAAGGCTTTCGTTTTAGCGAAGATTTAATAAAACTTTAAAAGAAAGTAATATTAAGGCTTTAAGATTTATTTTTTCGTTTTTATACTTAGTAATACCTTATAATATAACTAATTATAACTTAACAATTAAGTCTTATTCCTCCTCGATATCGCCTTTTATAGCCTTAACTAAAGTAATTATTATATTTATTATTACTTTCTAAATATTCTATTAAGTACGAAAAGCGCTGCCGTATAAGATCTCAGTCTTAATAGTAAATATTATATAAATAACGCTAAGCGGGAGGAATATAATATACGCGGAAGTTTAATAAATAATAATAAGGTTCATTAGCTTTATAGTTATAAATGTGATTATCGGAGAAGTTTTTAATATAATAATAATATTTACTTAAGTTAAAAAAGTAAGTAACTAAATCTTTTCGTAATCTCCCGCGAGAGTAAAAAGCTTTATATATTTAATATTAATATAAAAAGCAATTGTTTAATTTATAAAGCCGATATTAATTATATGTCGTATAGGCACGGGCAGCTGCTCTCTTGGTACTACACGTGACCTAATTAGGTTCTGCTACTGTAGACCGCTTTCAGGAGAACAACTGTCTTCTCCTGATTCTTAAAGCTTTTAAGATAATAATTAATTACTTTAATTTAATTATAACTGCTTATAGTGCTTTAATTCACTTCTTTATTATAATTATGAGCCCTATTAACGAAGCTATTAAATTAATATTCTTCCTTTTGTGCGCTATTAATTTAAATAAAGCCTGTGAGGCAAGTTTATGAGTAGAGAGCATTTGCTATACGTTGTAAAGTTTTCTACTTTATTACAGAGTGTAATTTACACCGCTGTTTTCCATTAACTCTTCGATTCCACTCTGGACGAGTATAAAAGCCGAGCAACTGGACTCGATACCTCTTTAGTCCTTCCTCCTTTATCGAATACTCGGAGCTCACGAGAGCAACTCCTTTGCTATAATAGACTCAACTTCAGCTTCTTCTTTAAATAATCGAACTCTTCTTAATTACGACAGGCGCACTTGGACTCCTTAGTATTAGGCGTTTAAATCCTTTTATATCTTTTATAAGATATAGAATTCAGTAGACCCTGCGTTGCTAGTTGCTCCTAACCTTCTCGACGCCGAATCGAAACTTTTATCGCTAGACGATTTAAGAGTACAGTAAGATAAAGAAGCTATTAAGCATAACTTCCAGGCTTAGGCGAAGTAAGACGAAGATGCTCGCGACCCTGTAGAGAAAGGCCTTAAGCCGAGCGCATCACTACCGGTAAAGGCTACAATTGAGAATATGGCTTTAATATATGTTGCTCTTATGAAGGAACACGTAAGGAAGCTCGCATAATAAACGGAAAAGGCTCGAGCTTATAAGGTAGCTTATAAGTGGATTTAGGAGACAATTAATCCCTTTGTCTACCAAGGAGTAGTTAGGGAATGCGAGAACGAGTAAGCTCGTATGGAAAAGGAGCAGTTGACCGAGATAATAAACGGAAACCCTTAATTAAAGTCATAGATTCTTCAGTTGCTCCTCCGGATCCTCAAGAGAGATTACGCCCTTTCGGAAACAAGTGCTCGCACGCTGGCATAGTTTACTTACAGGAAGAAGCTCGCTATTATTAAGGCAGGGCGAGTTAATCCTAAGGAGTGGCTCCAAGAATGGAGAGCGGCCTATTAAGATGCTCTCTTATACGACTTACCGGACGTCAAAGGACCGCTAGCAGTGCTTGACTTTATTAAGGCGGTGCAAGAGAAGCTCGCACCGGAATAAGCGCGCGAACGGCATTCTGAATTACTGAGAGATGATATTCTCGGGATAGCAAACTAGTACTCTTTACTTAATTACGTTAACTAGTTATCTGCTCTCAACGAGGAATCATTTACAGCCTCTGGATAACAAAAGACAGTAGGCCTGTATGCCACTCTTAGAGGAAGATTAGATGCTCCCGCAACCTCGTCGATTCAACGAAACTAGTCGTTAAACACGCGAGCAAATACTTGCTCGTGCAAGTATTGCTTTCACCGTTATAAGGCTATTAATTGTTATAGACTTTGGTATTGCTACGACGGCTCGACGGCGAGCAACCTCAGGAACTTATTATTAGTAGAGGAAATTAAGGAGACTCGACTCCGACTAGAAAGCGACTTCCCTGACTTCCGCCGAGAAATTACTAAACTCAGTAGGAATATATTATTAATAGCGTAATTAGCTTCCGGACCGCCTTCCGGTAATTCCTTTTCTACTTAAGCACTAATAACTCTTATGGCTCTAAAGCCAACTGCTTTAGCAAAAGTAAAATACCTTAGAAACGTTCAGGCTTATTTTATAAGCCCTAAATTTCTCGACGAAGCTCTCGCTGCTGCGGGGGTATACGCTATTATGAATATAGATCGCTATTCGCTCGTAGAGAGCACCTTGCTCGATAACGGAGCCGTTATTTATTTAATAAATTCAGAAGCTTTTTTCGTCCCCGGAAGCTTTATTAAATCTACTGCAAACGATAGCGTTAAAGCCGGAACGTCAAGCTTAATAATTAAAAGCCGCGGTACTCGAGTCTTTAAAGGTGCTCTTTACGGCCCTAACGGACCGAATACAAGCGATTTAATCCTTTTAAATATCGCTGTTATTAAAGGTTTTAATATTAATATCATTTCAGAAGCTCGCCTTTTGCAAGCAGGAGTTTAGTATAATAGTTTAAATTATACTTTACGCACGGGAATAACTGAGGATAATCTGGTTTTAAAGTAATTATAGCGATAATTTAATTTAGCTTTCTTTAAATATAAGCTTTTTAACTATTCTTCGGTTTCTTCAACTGTTCGCCGCATTTTGACTCGCCTAAATCATAGCTTTTTAATGTTTCTAACGCTAGAGAGGAGCATCTGCTAAGGCTTTCAGTCGAGTAGACGATATTTGAAGCCACGAGTCGACGAAGCCCACTTATGGCATCTGCGCGTAAGTCATCTTAGAAAAGAAGCCTTAGAAAACTTAGTAAAAAATGCGCGTAACGTCGAGATTTAAAGTTTAACTCGGTTGGAATGCGAGTATTATACGGTAGCTATTATATAAGTGATAAGTCGTCGTTAATTAGAGAGAGTTTACTCGTCTTTTTACCGTATTTTTTGGGATTTATTCGACTTTTAGTAAGTTTTACGGGAACAGCTAGCTTTTATTAATTAAGGACGAATACGATAGGAAATTCTACGGCGGCTTTTGAAAACTAAAAGTTGATCGCCGTCTTAAATGCTTTTAACTTTTGAGGCGTAACGAGACGCTAATTCGGGCTCTCGGTTTGCAAAATACGCTAAGATAACGAACTTTAATTATAAGGATTAATAGATTAACTAAGTATAAAAAGTAGTGTAAGAAGAGTAGTATTAATATTGAATCTACCTCTTTACATACATACACTAACCTAATAGAGGAACTGCGCGCAGGCAAAGAAATAATCGATAAATCGATTAAGATGCGCCTCTTTGCTAATTTACCCTGGGCGCTTTAGACGGAATTAGTAATAGCGGCAATTATTCTTTATAACATAAGTCTATCTGCTCGCAAAGGCTTTAAGTCTTAATGAAGTATTTCAAGCCTGGTTTAGGCAGTATTTTCGGTATTACGACCTCAAGCTCACGCTGAAGCTGACAACCGATTTACGGCCTGACTGAGCAACTTATATGTACGGCTATAGAGCTTATCTTATAATTAAAGACCGAGAAGCTCTCCGCCAAAAGAGAGCTTTTAAAGTCAACTCGCGAGCGCACCTTAATTACTTAATTAGATACGTCTTATCTAATATTTATAAGATCTAGTGCCTTAATTACAATATATAATAATAACTCGGAATATTACTTTAACGAAACCCTCTTTTATTTAAGCTCTTTAAATATAAAAAGCGGTCGGCCAGCCGCGCTTAATATTAAAGGATCTTGCGGAAATGCTAGAAGAAGAAGAGGGAGATTAAGACGCTGGTTTTATTATAATCAACCGATGAGCGCATTAATACACTAGAATCAAAAACACCGTTATTACTCCGAACGGAGAATAACTAAGCGAAGCAATAAGCGCTATAGAAGTCGACGAGCCTGTGAGCTCGAGGTGTTAAAACCTCTAGTTAAGCTTTCAAGCTCGGGAGTAGAGCTATTTACTCCTCTTTTAGCTAAGTTAATAAAAGTAGAATACGCTACTTTCAGCTGATTTAATAGCTCTTATTTATTCAGTCGCTTGTCAGCAAGAACTCGGGGTAATTCAGTTAAGAAAGAGTACTAGACTTCTTACTTACGAGCACTTTAATTAAGTCTTAAAACGAGCTATACTTTAAGACAATTAGCGTCTGAAAGCGCAATTAAGAGAGGTGTCTTACGTAGTATATCAAACTTCTAGAGTAATATAGGCCTAAGCGGAAGTCGATATTATAAGTTATAATTTACTTTAAAGGGCTTATACGACCGAGAGCGCGGTCTTAAGCGTCGGGAGCACTTAAAGAAAGTATCGGCCTTAAGCAATTGAAAGCTCTGCTTCAAATAACTGAATACGAGAAGCATCCGCAATCATCGGAATCAGAAGAAAATAAAAAGTCAAGTTTACGCTTATTACTCCCGGCTTCAATTAAATTAAATTCCGGCTTACTTAAACCTCTTAAAAAAAAAAGAATAAAAGACCGAGCAATTAATAAAAATCGAAAAACTCGAGTTAGCAGTAAGATAACGAAACCGAATCGAAGCGTTTATACAGTAACTATTAAAAAAACTAATTACGGAATTATTATAACCGTCAAGCAACCGCAAGTACTTAAAGATTTTCTAAGGATTTTCTAGCTTAGTCAAGAACCAGTGCGAAAAGACGGAAAAAACCTAAGCGCAATTCACGCTATTATATCAGCGTCTGTATTTAAAAATATCGAAATTCGATAACTAGTTAAGCTCTCTACGGATTTATTAATCATAAATGCCTAAGGACTTATTAAATTAAAGAGACCTTAAGATTACTTAAAGAGCACTTCCGAGCCGACGCTATTAAAGAGATCATTAACCTTAAGTCGCGCAATTACTGGAGAGTCGTCAAATATACCTTTACTACCGAGCAACTAATTCCCTTGAAATAAGTATTTTACGCCAAAATCGATTTGTCAAGGTATTTAACCCGCTATCGCTTCCGAATCGTTATAAGAAGAAACTTATAGCCTGAAACGTCAATTTTATTATATATATAACTATTTTAACTATTCCGCTTCTTCAGAACCGCTATAGCTATTACAGCTTAATTTGATTTAGAAAATAATTTAATTTAATATAATAAATGCCTTTATTAACGCCAAACGAAGTAAACAAGCTCGCGTACTGCTATTACCGGACGGTTTTAAACAAGACGGAAAGTAATAAGGTTAATCGCGCACTTTACGGACTCAGGACTCACCGGCGCTATAATACGGTGACTTCACTTATACTTTAATAACTTTAAAGTTAATCGCTTATAAAAAAGAGCCTTATATATTTATAAACGAATAACGTACGGTATTTATATATTCTATATCGACGATATTCAAGTGCTTTATATATTCGGCTTTTAAAGACGCCAAACTAATTATCGACGGCTTAAATATAATATATAAGCTTACCGGAAGAGAGCAAACGGAATAGTTCTTAAGCGTTCGTATTATTAAAAATCGATTACGAAGACTATTTTTCTAATATACGACACTTATATTTAAAAATTACTCTTCGATTTGAATTAATAAATAAAAATTGCCTAAATATATTATTACTTCAAGTCGAGCTATTAAAAAATCAAGAATAAGCTATTCCAGTTCAAATTAAAGAATTTCAAGAGAAAGTTAATCAGTGCTTTATACTGCAATTATATTACGCGCAGACGTCGCTTTTGCTGCTTCAAGGCTTTTTCACTTCTTAATTAATCCTTCCCGAGAGCACTTAATTGCAATTAACTGGATAATTCGTTACCTTTTCGGCACTCGTTTCTTAGCAATTACTTATAGCTATAAGCTGCGCGACTCTTACTTTATAATAATATTAAATACTTCTTTTGCAGACGATATCAAGATAAGGCGATCTTCTAATAAATATATTTTTATATTTTTTAAAAGTTTAATCTTTTAGAAAATAACTTTATAAGATATAATTATTATATTTATAATATAAGCAGAGCTTCTTGGAATTGAGCGCACCGGCAAGAACTTATAGCACTTCAGCGATTCTTTCAAGAATTACGCTTTAATATAAAAGCAGCTTAAATAATTTTCTATAATAATTAATAAACGATTCGGTTAATCGTTAAGGAAAATCAGCGTATTTTTTATTAAATTACGCTACGTTAATATTCAGAATATGTAATTGCGCTAAAAGTTTCAGAAAAGCATTTTTATAATAGAATATCTTCTTATAAGTTATATGCTAGTTAACGGACTTACTAAAAACCTTTCTCGGCAGAAATTTGAAGCATTTATTACTCTTATTAACTTAGTAGATATTCGTGCTTAATTAAAGCAACTCCTTTAAGAAACTCGCTTTAAAATAGTTTTTTATATGTATTCTTTACTTTTCATTTATTCTCAAAATGATTATATAATAAGCTTACCTTCTAATTAAAAAGCTTTATTTGTATTACTGTATTCTTTGTAAAATTCTCTTTTATAAATTCTATTTATAATTTTATTTTATTAAAAATTAATTAAGCTCGGGGATATAAATTATTATATTTTGAAGAATTAATTACTCTTAACGATTCTTTAATTCAAAAGTAAACGCAAACTTTAATTTCTAAAATATAAAAGAATACTTGAAGAATAAGAAATTCCTAAGCCTCAGAAAATAAGAAAGCAGCTTATTTATCAGAAAGTAGAAGCTTAAAACCTCCGAATTAGCTCGCCTAAAGCATTAGTTATTATATTAACCAGCTCCTTAACGCGAGCAGCTTAAGCTTCTTATTTAGGAGTAAGAATAACTCCACGAGCAGACATAGCCTGAAAGGCCAGAATACTAAGGCTCGGATTATAAGCGCGAGCAGCTCCGGTAGCAGCTTCAGCAGCGGCAGCAGCGCGAGCAGCTTTAGTAATAGCAGCAGCAGCAGAATAATCAGCTGCTTCTTTATTACTTTTCTTAATAAAAAGAATATCCGCAGCAGCAGCAATCTTCTCTCTAATAATACGAGTATAAGCTATAAAAGCAGCTAAAAGCTCTTCTTCTTTTTTTAAAAAATCAACTGAATTAGTTCGATTTTCTGGAAATAAAGTAAGCAATTCACCGTTTTCTTTATTATTGTTATTTCTATTATTACCTCTAAATCTACTAGCAGCTCCTGGAATAACTCTACTACCAAAACCAATAGCAGCGCCAGCAGCAGCAGCTCTATTAATATTACCACCCTTAAGGGCGGCACGGACCGGGATTCTCAACTGCTCCAGCTCCTAAAAAAATCAGTAATAAATCAAAAAGCGAAAAAGAAATAACTGAATCGACTTACCTTCTTGCCAGCTTCATTCTCTAACGTATTACGATATACGAAGAAAGGAGCTTAAGCAGCAGCGGGAGCAATTACGCACTTATAGCCGAACGAGCAAGCGAAGCAGCGAGCACCTTTTCTAACGGTATCGTATATTAACCGCTACTTTTTATTTAAAAGCGCTATAATACAGCTCAGACAGATTACTATACGAGCACTTGCTAGCTGCTTAAAGCCCGGGGAGCAGCAGCGGCACGGCGAAGAGCGGGGGGCGGAAACGGAAGCACCGATAATCGTGCCTTAGCGACGATTTTCTTCTTGCTATTAATAATAGCTTTAACTTATTATAAGTCAGCGGTTATTCTTTAATCAATTAATCTTTAATTAGTCGATCTCCGATTAATAAATCGAAACCAATAAATCGAAAATCGAGCCATTTACCTTACTCTGCGGCAGATCGTCGTTCTGCTATAACGATTCTAGCGGAGCGCTTGGAGATATCCATAATATCAAAGGAGCAGTTGATTAATTAATTAATTAATAATTAATTAAGTAGTAGATCGAAAGCAGTCGATCTGTGTGTTATCGAGTATTTATAGGTTCAGGTTTAATAGGAAAATCGTTAGTTCATATAATTAGGTTATTTGCTTAATTACCGTATACAATGAATTTATTTGCTTAATTCTTTCTTATTATTTGCTCTCGCTTA
>JAGTJL010000055.1:0-14641 GCA_020746875.1 Rhexocercosporidium sp. MPI-PUGE-AT-0058 | reverse complement strand
ACCCTAACCCTAACCCTAACCCTAACCCTAACCCTAACCCTAACCCTAACCCTAACCCTAACCCTAACCCTAACCCTAACCCTAACCCTAACCCTAACCCTAACCCTAACCCTAACCCTAACCCTAACCCTAACCCTAACCCTAAGCACTTAGATTTCTATTTAGGGGGTCTGAGCGCTAAAGGCTTATTTTAAGCCCTGTAACTTAGGCTGTGCCCTTTAAAATTACCCTATAAGCATAGCGTAAAGCCTATAAGCTCACTAAAAGTAATTACCCCTTATTTATAAAGATATACTTATAGCATTACAATTTAATAAATCCTTAACTTCTACTAACCCTTCTTCCTTCCTTTCTTATATCTATTATCCCCTTTTAGCTTAATTATTTCTTTAATATATATAAGAATCTTCTTTATTCACGCCTAAATCTTTTCTTAAAGCAAATCCTCTTAGCATTAAATCTAAGTTGTTTTTAAGTTTATTTAGGAGGTTATAGGACCTTTTTTAATAATCTCTCTTTTCATTTAAAACTACGTAGGCTTTATAGCATTAAGGTTAAGTGAATTACCTAGCCATAAAAGCCTTATAACCTCATAGAAATTAAACACTTCTTAATTATACCGATTCCAATAAGCTAAAGCTTTGTCCTCTTAAATCAGCATGCCTAACAACTCTTTCTCACACTCTAAAGTATAAGGAATAAGCTTAGGTTTTAAGACCTTCTCTTAATACTTATACTAATTAATTCCGCCCGCTCTATCTTTTATTACATATACTCCAGTATCCTCATCATACACAAACTTAGCTTTAGGGCCTGGCTGATTTCTGTCAATATGAATGCAGTATATCCTATTCTCAAGCTCCTAAATAGCCTTGTCTTATGCGTACTTCTCTTTATTCCTCTTATTCAAGTCCCGAGTCCTAGCTGCCTTTTCAGCTCTACTCTCAGGCTCTTATATATAGTACGGGCCCTTTTTATTATAAGTAAAATAAGATTATTATATAAACTCTGAAAACCCTTTCTACTTACGGACTATTATATGCCGATAATACGTCTTATGCTTAAGTCTTCATACCTTTCTTCTCCCTCTTACCCCACTTAATTATACGCTAGTCTCATTAGACCATATAACTTTCTTTTAATCCTTAAGTGTTTAATCCTTATGCGTAAGACACCAATCCAGCCTAGCTATCATCTGCTCTGTCGTTAAACCTAGCTTAACTGTCCTCTTAAACACTCCATAACTATGCTCTTTTAATACTCTATACACAGTACTACGTGAAACAAGCTTAATCCCCTTAATCTTATTAACCTCATACGTAATACAAGCTATTAACTATCCTCTAGTTATAGAGTTTTTAATTATTATCTTAATAATAAGCTCTACTATCACAGTAGAGGTTTTAAGTCTACTAGACCTAGGAGCATCATCCACATAATGCGGCTCCATAATACAGTTTTGCCTTAGTATTTAACCACGTGAAATTACCTTAGCTTTAAGCTTTTAAATAAAGCTTTTTAACACACTAGTTTTAGCTATAATAACTTTATAATAGACGTTGTCGTTATAAAAAGTAAAAGCTCTAATTCTGGTACTAATAGTATTATTTTTACTAGCTTTAAAAGTAATAGAGCTAGTAATTAAAGCCTTAAATAATGTTATAATAAGTGAAAGAGGGGCAGAGGACTTAAGAGAGTGCAAATTAGGCTTTAAATCACTTACGGATTCACATTCTTCTTAAATATTATTAAAAGTAATTTTAAGCTTAATGAAATCTTTAGCGGCTATTTTTAATTAAACTAAAGCCATTTTAATTAATTAAAAGGTGGGAATATAGGAATCCCTTTAAAATTTACTCTATTATAATTAATTACTAGCTAAGCAAGCCCTGTAAGGCCCTGTAATTATAAAGCTATATCGCCTAAAAACTATTCCTTTTTAGAGATTATCTTTTAAAGCTATAGGAGCTGGTTATTAAGCCTTAAGTGCCTCAGGTTTCCAGACTTTTGAACGCGGCCTCCGTAAACACTATATAAATATACGTTATATTATTACGTTATAAAAACAAACGTTATATAAAACCACGCTATAAACGCTATATAAATATATGTTATATTATTACGTTATAAAAACAAACGTTATATAAAACCACGTTATAAACGCTATATAAATATACGTTATATTATTACGTTATAAAAACAAACGTTATATAAAACCACACTATATAAAACCACACTATATAAAACCATACTATACAAAACCACGCTATATAAACCACGCTATATATATAAACGCTATATAAGTCCACGTTATATAAAATTACATTATATAAAACCACGCTATATAAAACCACGCTATATAAAACCACGCTATATAAACCACGCTATATAAATATACCTTATATAAGAGCATATTATAGAAAAGCACGGTATATAAATATATATTAAATATATATAAAAAAATTTAAATAATAAAAATAAGTATTAAGCTTCTATACTTTACTAATAAAGGCATTTATAATTAATTAATACTTATTATTAAGGATTTACTAACAATATTATTAGGAAA
Organism: Rhexocercosporidium sp. MPI-PUGE-AT-0058; assembly: GCA_020746875.1. NCBI lineage: Eukaryota > Fungi > Ascomycota > Leotiomycetes > Helotiales > Rhexocercosporidium > Rhexocercosporidium sp. MPI-PUGE-AT-0058. The sequence goes on along the minus strand of JAGTJL010000055.1, from coordinate 12,072 downwards.
TTAATTTTTTAAATAAACTACTTATTTAAACTACTTTAATATTAAATAATGTTAAAAGTTATGAATTTAATAAATTTAATAAATCTTTTCTTTTTTTAAAGTTTTATATTAAGTTTACTTTTTAAGTTTAAGCTTTTATTTTACTTTTTAATAGAAGTAATATTTACTTAAATAACTTTAAATAAAAAAATCTCTAATACGTTTTTAATTATAAAAAGTGATTTTAAAAATATTAATAGCTTTTTAATTTTATAAAAAGCTTTTAAAATCGTTTAACGTATTATAAAGTAGCGATTCTAGCCAGGAAATAATGCCTAAGGCGTTATTTAAGGAATTAAATATATAACTTTTAAAAGTTTATATAAAAAGCCTTTCTTTTATATAAAATTAAAAGATTTAAATACTTTTTTACTTTAAATCTTAACTTCCTTAAAGTTATTAAGCTCTTTACTTAATATCTTACGCCGTGCTTCCTTTTTTATTTATTATAGCTTTTATATTAGTGACTTACGTAAGGAGAAAATCGTACGGATTCGTCTTTATACGACTTATATAAAAGCATTTCGATTCGCAGTTAAGATTATTTATTAAAACTAGAAATCTATAATTTTCTGCTTTTTAAATTAAATACTCTCTTTTTCCTTTAAAAAAACTTAATAATTAATAATAACATAAGTATTAAACCTAAATTAAGACCGCTTATCTCGGCAACCTGTTAATAAAGCTTAAACGGCCGAACTTAATTCCTTAAAAAAACGCCGGAAATTATAAACTATAAATAAAGAAACTAAGAGAAACATTATTAGCCTTGTATTTTAAACTAAAGCGTCTTTTAATAGTTCGGAATATAAAAAGTAAACCTTAACTTAAATTAAAATCGCTAAGTAATTCGAACTCTTAATTTTAAGGTTTTTATTAATATTAATTTTAATTTATAATACTTTATTAAAATAGACTAAATATATATTAATTAAAATTAATTAAGGGATTAGTAAATTTATTAAACCGGGACTAGTAAGCCGGGATTAAAAGTTAATAAAAAATAAAAACTTACGAATATTATTAATATTTAATAATAAAAATAATTAATATATGTCTTTATTATTCATAGAATTTCCTGAGTTCCCAAACTCTAATCGAATTAAATTAAATATTAAAGTAAAGTCGAAAACCTTTTAAACTCGATTACCTTTATCTTCCTTAAACTTATTAAATACTTTAATTAATAGTTCTACAAAACTCTTAAACTTAAGTCTCGAAAACTCAAAAATTATATTAAAAATTAAAAAGAATTTATAAAATATAATTATTAACAACATTAACTACTTCTTTTAAGGGATTATATCCTTCCTTAAGTTAATAAGTATATTTCTCTTTTCAAAAGTAAATATCTCAGATTTTCTAAAGTAATACGTAAAAATTAATATAAATTATAAAGTATTAAAAAGTAATCAAATTATTTATTTACCTTAATATTATAATAACTTCTAACGGGACATTATTAAGACTTTTTTAAAATAAAAAAATAAAAAAGAATAAAAAGTATTAGCGAAAGTATTAAAGTCGGAATTTAAAGAACATAATCGATAATAAATCCGAGAGTTAATGAACTTTTTTTAAGAATTCATTATAATTTAACGTATTACTATAAATCTTAAAAGTTATTGCCGACTTTATTTTTAAGTCTTAAAAGCTTTTATATATTAGAAAATCTTTAATAAAATCGACTAAAGCAGACTCTTCTTTTTAAGATTACCGGCTTTTTCTTAAAATAAAATTATTAAATAACTTAAAATTAATGATTTTAAACTAGAATCTTATAAAAAGAAGTATTTTAAATTTATAAAATACGTTCTTAAGATAATTAAAAGTAAATAAATAATAAAAGCTCTTTAATAAGAAAAACAATTAATAACGTTATATATAAAAGAAATTCAAGACTTAATAAAAGAATATATTTAACTTTTAATAATTATTAAAATAATAAAAAAGGCACTTATTACGCTGCCTTTTTTAGAAAAAGCTAAAATAAACACCGATAAAATAAAAGCCTTAGTTATAAAAATGACTAATTTAAAAATAAACCTTATTTATTTTAAATTAAATTAACTTTTAAATATAAAGCCTTACGTTTTAGAGTTTAGTCTTAGGAGTCGGATTTTATTTTAATACACTTAGTATGAGTTTATTAATCTTAAGTACTCTTAGTAAAATAATAAAAGCGGAACAATAGATTTAGGCGAAAGCGTTAATATTAATATAATAAGATATAAAAATAGAATATATAACTTTTATAATAACTAATTCAAAAGCTTATTATATAAGTTCAGAGATTAATATCCTTTCTTTTATTACTTTATTAATAATAACGTTTATTATATTAATAAATATAAGAAAATTTATATTAGACCGCATTAAGAAAATACTTAATTAACTTAAAAAAAGTCGGGATAATCCTAAGTCGTAGCAATTTAATAAAAAACTAATAATACAAAATATAATAAAAACTTAAAGGCACGTAAATTTAATCGCTTAGTTTATATTATTAAAAAACGACCGAAAGGAGTAAATTCGGCCTTAAAGAATCAGTTAAGTAATTTTCTTAACGTAAATATTATATAAAAAAAAAGGTAAATTAATCTCGAAGGCCTTTTAATGTTAATTAATACGGCCGGAGTTAAAAAGAAACTAATAAATATAAGAAAACTATATTTTAAACCTTTAATAAGAAGACGGAATTATAAAATACTTTTAAATAAAGTGAATAAGAAATTAAAAAGAATTAGCAAAATTAATAAAAATAATAAAATAAAGGACGATTTTATTAATTTTAAAGTTAAAATCATAACTAAACGCTTAATTAAAGAAAAAAAGTTAGCTAGAGTTTTATAAAAGGAAAAATAAGTAAATTAATATACTTTAATTATAATTTAAAAGTAAGTAATAAAGAATATTATAAATTAAAACTTAAACCTTAAGTTAAGAAACTTATACGGATTATAGTCGCGCTAAGATTAAATAATAAACCGCTAAATCCTAATTGTTCTTACTAAAGGAGAATATGAAGTCGAGATTATATTTATAAATGGCAAAGAAGCGTCTTAATCGAACTCAAAATTAAATGAGCTTTTTATTAAAATAATTAATTTCGCGAAATTATTTAAAAAGTCTTTTAAAAAAGGAAAGGTTTTAGTTAACGTAATTACTAAATAAATTAAAATTATTTATAATTGCCTAAAAATAGCCATATAAATACTAAAATTATAAGTTACGGTAATAAAATAAATTAAAAGTAAAGCTATAATCGACTATAAAACAGAAGTTAATGTAATAAATCAAGTTATAATAAAAGAAATAAGACTTTTAATTTTAAATTATAAAGCTTTAACGTTTATTATTATTACTAAAAATAAATTCATATTTGCAAGTTATATTTAAAATATAATAATAAATATTAAAAAAATTAAAAATTATATTAATTTCATAATTATTAATAACGTAAGCCACGACATTTTATTAAATATATTATTCATTTTAAAAAGTCGTATGAGTTTCGATTACCTTAAGAATAAAATTATATAAATAACCTTTTTAAATATAAAGAGAATAATAATTAAGAGAGTTATAATTATTGGGGATAAAGCGGAATATAAAAACGAAACGGAAAACGTTTAATTAATATACGCATTAAAGAGGATGTTAGTTTTTAAAAGAGCTTAAATAATTTAAATTTAAAGGATTTCATTAGTGATTCGAGATTATTAATTAAAAGTGGAATTTTAAAAGATTTTATAGGCGTTTTAAATCTTTAGTTATTATTAAAAGAGGCAAAGATAAAAGGAAAAGAATATATAACTCTTAATCCCGAATTAAAAGTTAAATATTAATTAAAACTAAAGATTTTTATATTTTAATTAAATAAAGATAAAAAAGACTTCTTCTTTATATTCGACAGTCACTTACTTAAAGTCTTATTGTTAAAGTCGGTGGAAATTAATATATTATATAAAAGGAAAGCTAATAAAGTAAAGCTAATTAATTTAAGAAAGATAAATAAAGATATACTTAAAGGAATTAATAACTAGTTCGAGGAAGACGAAAAAGCAAGGCCATCTCACTCGAGAGGTAAATTTAATAACTTTATTATTAAAAAGTTCTCCGAGTTAATAATAAGAAATAAATTAATAAAAAAACGGTTTAAATAATTAATTATTAAAAGATAAATTTTAAAATAAAAATGAGAACTTCTTTATAAAACGCTTTTAAATTAAGAAGCGGCACTGGCTTTCGAGACTAAACTCATTTAAAAAGAATTAAAAAAGAAGTTTTATTGCTTTTAGAAATTAAAATAATATTGTATAAAGCGTAATAAGAAAAATCTTTTCTTATATTAAAAGCTTTATAAAATAAGATTATTTTAATATTAAAGGAGAAGCTAAAGTAAAGAATCTTAAAATAATATTATAAATTATATAAAAATAAATGGTTTTTTATAATTAAAAAAGAAAAAGAATTATATCGACTTATTACGGCCGTAATAAAAATAAATAAAGTTACGGTATAAAATGTAAATATTTTATCAAATGTTAATTAGTTTTTAACTGAATTTATTAAATTAACTATAATATTACTAATAGACCTCTTCTTAAAGTATGACTAATTCTTATTATATGTTCGATTAAAGGATATGACAGTAATTTATATCTTAATTAACTTACTTAAGATAATAAGACTTCTTTAAGAAGTAATTAACTCGATCGCTTAGTTTATATAAGTAATTTATAAGATTCTTTTAAATTACATTTCTTATATAACTTTACTTTATATAAATAATATAAAAATCAAAAGTTTTATATTATTTTATAATAATAAAAAAGTATTATTAAAAATCCAGAGATTTATTATAAAACACATTTAAAACTTGGACAGAGTATTAATGCGCTTCGAAAGAGCAGGGGCGACTATTAAATTAAAGTCTTAATATTACTTATTTAAGTTAAAAATTATAAAATACGTTACGGATAATAAAGAATAGCACTTAAAGATATTAAAAATTTCGAAAATTTACGAATAAAAGTAATGTAAAAGCGTGATTAAAGTAAAGGCGTTTATTAAAATTATAATATATTACCGCCTTTAAATTAAAAACTTTTTTATTATTATAGTATTAATTTACGTTATAATAAAAAAGAAGTTAAGTTTACTTAATTAAAACCCTAGAAAAAAGCTATATAATTCTTAAAAAACGCGCTTTTTAATATACCTGCCTTAATTAAGATTAATTATAAGCTTAAAAGAGATAGGATTATTTTAATAATAAATGCTAATAAAATAGGCTAAGGAATAATCCTTTAATAATTAAATAAAGACAAGAAGAAGCACTTTACGCGATTCGAGAGTAGATTATAGACGAAAGCCGAGAGCTAATATAATATTATAAAGAAAAAGTGCCGAGGGGCTCTTAAAGTAATAAAGAAAATATAAAGTGAATTTTATAAAATATATTTTATCTTTAAAACTAACGCTAAAGTTCTTATAAAATAACTTAATAGTATAGCAAGTAATTTACTTGAGGCGCTATTAATAAATTAAATTATTTAAATGCGTTTAATAAACTTTGAGATTAAATATATTCTTAAAAATAAAAACATAGCGGCGGATAAACTATTTAAATAAACAAAAGAATATCCTTTAAATATTATAAAATAATAAAAGTAAGACATTAATGAATAAATTACAACTGAATTAAGAGTAATTATAATGTTTAAGATATTAATAAAATAATTAATAAGCCCGGACTATAACTCTTAGGAGCGAATTCTTAACGACACTTACTTTAACGACTTAAAAGAAATCGCCCGCTTTTTAATAAGTCTTAAGCGCCCGGTTGTAATTAAACTAAGTGATTTTAAACGCTTTAAGAATAAAACTTTTTAATATTTCGTTTATAATTGTAATTTATATAAAAAAGCTAATAATATATACTTAATAAAGCTTATAATTAATAGTAAAGCTAGGCGGCATTAAGTCATTTTTAAATGCCATAAAGAAAGCGGATATCGAGGGAGAGAAATAACATATTATCGCTTTATTAAGTGTTTTTTTTAATAGGGTTTATTTAAAAACTATAAGGCCTTTTACAAAAGCTACGTAAGCTATCAAAAACGAAAGGTAAAAAAAAAAGAGAATCCTTTATACCTTACGTAACCTATAGAAATATTTAAAAAAATAAGCTTAAATATCGCACGAATTTTAATTATAAATAATAAGAAAAAATGCTTTATTTTTATAAAAGAGGATTTATTAAAATAAATCGAAGGAAAAGCCTTAAACTTAATTACGGCAAAAGAAATAACAAAGTTCCTTTAAAAAGACCTTATTTACCGCTATAAATTATTTAAAAGATTAATTATTAATAAAAGACCGGAAAATAAAGGAATCGCTTATGCCTTTACAATTAAATATAATATTAAAAGGATTTAAATTTCGGCGTATAACTCTAAAAGTAATAGAATAGCAGAAAGAGCTCATTAAGATATTTTAAGTGGCCTTTTTAAAGTAATAAAAGAAGGCTTTTATTATTAAACATAAAAATTCTCGTATATTTTATTTGCTTTACGGACGTCTATTTATTAATTAATAAAAGTAATATTATTCTTTTTATTATATAAACGAGAGTTTATATTACTTCTTAAAAATAAATTCCCGGTTTAGAAAATGTTTAATTATAAATAAATTAAAATAAAAGGGAATCTCTTAATAATAAGGTATCGATAGTTAAAACTACGTAATAAGAATATTTAAGAAATTATTTTATAAAAGAAATAATATAAAAAAGTAAGTAAAATACTTTAAAATAAAACGAAAAACATAAAAAACACATTAATTTAAGAAAAAGATTTAGTTTTAACGTATAATATAAAGCGTGTAATTAATCTCTTAGTAAATAATAAGCTTAATTATCGGTGGCTAAGACCGTTCTAAGTATCGAAAGCAAATAATAAGAAAAGTTATTACTCTCTTTATGAACTCGATAGAATTCTTTTATAAGGCACTTTTTTAATAAATTAATTAAAACAATTTTATTAATAAGACTAAATCTTATTTTCATTAAATTTAAACTCTTAAATTAGTTTTAAAGACTTAAACGGAAAGTTAAATAACAGTGAATTCGAAGATTTTAAGGCCGAAATTACATTATTAGCGACTAAAGAGCGCTAAACTCTATTTCGTATTTAAATTGTCCTTCTTTTACTAACGTAAACTTAAAAAGCCGCTTATAAAACTATTTCCTTTTAATTCCTTATATATTTTTATTTTTTTAAAAGTAAAGTTACCTTTAATTATAATTAAAGATAAGTGTTTTAATAGTTTTTTTAATTTATAATTTTATTTACTTTTTTTTATTTATTCTCTTTTAATTATATTACGCGTATTTTTAAGCATTTTAAACGCTTTATTACGTTTTGTTTTTTTTTTTTTTTTATTTTTTTTTTTTTTTTTTAAAAAAAGCTTTTTTTTTAAACTTTAATATAAAAAGCTTAATCTTATATATTTTCTCTTTTTCTTAAGTCGTTAATTACTCTCTTTTATTAATAATAATTACTTCTTAAGTAAGGTTAAAATGCCTCTCGCTTAAGATTGTTTATTTACTTTATTTAATTTAAAGTTATATATATTTATTTAAAAAGCAAATATTATAAAAAATACTAGTTTCTTAATTAAGAATAAGCTAATAACTTTATTATATATCGCAAAAAGAGAAGCAACTTTCTAAGGCAAAAGGATTAATAAGCTCGCTTAAAAAATACTTAAACTAGCCTTTCTTATGTCTTACTTTTAATTTCTTATATTAATTATATTAAACTTTAAGAATCCTCAATCTAGGCCACGTCTTTATAAAAAACCTTAAAAGCTACTTTAAGTCAGGAAATCCGGCCGAATTTGACTTATTGTAACGACGCAAGAGCCTTGGACGTGAAGATAAACTTAATACTTAGAATACAAAAACTACAAAGCTATTATACAAGAGGGAGCCATATATATAAGGAGTCGGAGAGGGGTCGGACCTGTTCCGGACCCCTGACCTAGCCAAAGCATACTTGTCGTTACACTTATAATCTTAAATTAAAAGTTAAAATTACTTATAAAAATGCCACTTAAACTAAATTAAGTAAGAAGCCGGCCAAAGGCAATTTATAATCCCGGCTTATTAGTTATAAAGCGTATCGCTATTAGCTTAGCGATTATAATAAGAGATATATTAAATAATAAAGTCTAAAAAGTTGCCGAACTCTTATTCGAGTTTAATTTAATTAAAGGTTTAAGCGCCAAAAGCTTTAAGAAGCTAGCTACGCTAATAAAGTCTAAATTTAAAGTTATTATAAAGTAAACTCGTAATCTCGAATTAGAACTCGTGCTTTTTATTTCTTTTAAAAAAAGAACGTTAACTTCGACTGCCGAAATTAAAAAAGTCTTTAATACTTTTAAGCCGGACGAAAAACGACTTTTAATAAGTATAAAAAATAAAAGTATTATAAGTAGGCCTTAGAAGTAGGGGATAACAATCTCGTTAATTAATATAATATAATTATTAAGTATTTAATAAAAGAAAAAGGGTTCAATAAAGAAGAATACAACCGAAGTAATAAAAACCTTTACGACCGAGTCCAAAATATAATAAATAAAAGAAATAAGCGGTTTAAGAATAAAAAGAAGCTTAATTATTTATTTATTTTTAATTAAATAAAAATATTTTAAAAACATTATATAAAAGCAATAAATAAGAATAAAGCTCGAGGGCAACTTACTACGCTAATAAAGAAAGTTAAGCCGTTTTTCTTAATAATTAAAGCCTTAAATAAGTTTATCTTTAATAAAGCCTAACTAAAGCGGATCGAAGGAGGAAGCGCGCTAAAAGGTCGGAAGAATACTAAGCTTTCGCCTAATACTATTAATTAATATTAAATAACGTAAAAAGATAACGTAAACTTTTTTAAGAAAATCCAAACTCTTTTATTAAATAAAGCCTTCGCTAAGATTAAATTCAAAGTTTCCCGTTATAAGCTCTTTATTTTTACGAATAAAAATGAGATTGTATTATTAAGAGACTTTTTAAATAAAAGTAAAACGTATATTTTTATAATTATTAAATAAGAAGTTATTTTTAAAGAAGTAAAGTAGTTAATTATAACTTTTAATTTCGAATCAGAAGTCGCCGCTTCTTAAATAATTAGTCTAGCGTCTCTAATCTTAAATTTTAAATTAAAAACTAAAGCTCTTAAAGTAATTAAATAATTAACCGCGACTTTTAATTTTAAATTAAAAGTCGATAAAGTTATAAATTTAGCCTTGTCTTTTATAGTTTTTATAACTTTTCTCTTTAAACCTTTAATTAATCTTTCCGAGCCTTATAAGCCGATTAAAATCCTCTTAATCGATAATCTTAGCTTAAAAGTCGAAGAGCCCGTAATTTTAAATCTTTTAAAGGATTTTATATTAAATTTTATATTAAAGTTTAATCAACAAAAAGAAACTCGGGTCTTTATATTAATTAAATCCCTAAAAGAAGTTATAAAAAAGCTAACTTTAATTTCCTTTATAAATTAACTCTTCGACCTAGCCCCGCTAAATATTATTAGCGCTAATTCGCTGGCTAAACCTCCTTTAAAATAATTAAGTAATTAATTTATTTATATAGTCTTCAATTTTCTTAAAGAATTATAAGACTTTATTATCGAATACATAAACGCTAAGCGAGATCGACTTCGGAAAGATGCTTTTAAGGCAGGAATTAAGTTAATAAAGAAGGATTTACTGGCTATAGTAATAAACCGTATTTAACGTTATACTTTAAAACTTTGTGCGCTTTTTAAAGCCGAATTTAACCTTATTTATATTATAAATATTATAAAGCTAGTTAAAGGCACTATTAAAGGAACTTATAATCCCAGATTAAAAGTCGCTGTTAAAGTTTTCTTAAAATAAAAATATAATATATTTAATATTAAGCTAAATATTAAAAGCTATTATTATAAAATCCTAAAACTAATTAAAGTCATTTTAAAATTCAGAGACTTATTTAAAATGAATTCACTACTGGCGGTCCGCTTGCGATTCGCAAAGTATTTCATTACAGAACGAATCGACACATAAAAAGAAAAGGAAAAAGAGATAATATACGCGTTTTATATCTAACACTTTATAAATTATTATAATATATTATAAAAGAAATTAAAGGTTATAAAAGTTTAAAAAAACATTTAATAACTTAAAAACTATAAAAAAGACCCAAAAACCTTTTGCCTTAATCTTAATTTTATTAAAATATTTAAGAAGTCTAAAAACGCGGAAAATGTGAAATATAAAATATAATTAAGTTATTTAAACTTTAAATTAACCGCAAAAGCCTTAATATAAGCTTTAGATTTAAAATAGACTAAAGACCTTTGAAAGCGATACTTAATATTAAAGGCTCTTAATATACTGTGGAAGGGAAAACACCAAACACACAACAAGAGGGTAATAAAGCAAATGCCGGAGGGTAATCGTAGGAAATACTCATTTAACGAGTACTTAAGATATTATATATTTAGAATATATAATCTGTTAAAGGAGGAAAGAGGTATAATTTAAATAAGAAAGAAAAGTTATAATAGTAAAAATCGTTATTATCGTTAAAGGATATTGCCTTAGAAGCTATTTTAAATACAGTAAGATGCAGCTTAATCACGTGACAAATGGGCCTCTGAGGTTAATTCTACTATATGCGTCCTTCTTTTAGAAAACTCATGCTCGACCTCGAGTAAAGAAATAAGAATTAGTATTGCAGCTTTAAAGCTTTAAATACTTAAAGGAAATATGTCTGAGTAAGGATAGGTAAATGTCAGGTGACCTGCACTTTATTTTTGGAAGCAAATAGTCGTCTCGCTTAGCACCCTTAAATATCGTCTTTTACCTTATTATTCTTTTTTCTTCTTTTTCTTTTAATAATTCTATTATTCTTTTTTATAATACTCTTAAGGAAGCTTTGCGCGTCTTTTTATACTTATATTAGTTTTTTTATACTTTCTAGCACTTATCGTATCGTTTCTGCCGCTTAAACTTGCCTTCTTAGATATCGCATTCGAATAAACTTCAGCTTTAGTAAGGTCAAAGTAATTCTTTTAAGATAGATCGGCGCATAACTAGTATTCTAAATAAATTCCCGATTCTTTCTCTTACGGCGCAGAGACTGACTTTCTTTATAAAATAGAAATCGATCCTCATAACGCGTCGAATTCGTCGATATTCCTTTATATTTTAAGTTAGCGTATCTTTAACGATTTCGCTCCTTCTTTATATTCTTATTTTAACGAATCTTTTACGAATTTTCTTAACTTCTTAATCGTTATTAAAAATAAAAGGAAATATATTAAAAGTATATTAAAAAAGCAAGAATATATAAATATATAAAATTAAAAGTAAATAAGTAATCGAAAGACAGTCTTCTTACCTTCGAGGTTCGAAGTATAATAAAGAAGTGAAAAGAAGCTAATTAAAGCATTTCTTTTATTAACTTAATTAAGTCTTTTCTTTATTTTTATCTTCTTTTCTCTACTTTTACTTCTTTAATAAGTTAATATCAAATAGCAACGAAATAAGTCTTAAGTAATTCTTTTTCTTTTTATTTTAATAGTTATTATATTAAATAAAAGCGCCGATAATATCTTAATAACTTTTTATTATATCTTTTTATTATTCTTTAATGAATAAGTAAATTACTATAAGCGGCTGAGATTTATTATATTTAAAAAAAAAGAAAAGAGATATTATACTTTATATATTAACTTCGAGCTACTCAGTCTTCCTCGCGGTCTCTTTCTTTTCTTAGCGGCAAGTTACAAAGTAAAAGCTTCTCGAGAATAACCCTTAAAGTTCTAATAAGCTATAAGTTATCTTAAACCGCCTTCGTTATTGTTTTCCGTCGATTTGCTTCTTATTATTAATTAACTAGGAGGGGTAAGAAGTTAAAAGTAAGTTCCTTCTTGTTTAATATCGCTAATTTTCAAATTTTAATAATTTTTTAATACG
>JAGTJL010000054.1:0-17963 GCA_020746875.1 Rhexocercosporidium sp. MPI-PUGE-AT-0058 | reverse complement strand
ATATAATTCAAAATTAAAAATTAATTCTTTTTATTAAAATACGTTATTTTATTTAAAAAAGCCTTTTCTTAAAAGACATTAAGAGTATTAACGATTTAATTTATATTTAAATTTTTTAATATTAAATATAAATATATAAAAAAAGTTAAGCTTTAAAAAATATATTATAAATAAAAAGGAAAAGAAACTTTTAACGTAAAAAAAGACATTTAAAATAAGTTATTATAAGTTAAAGACTTAATTTTTAAGCACGACTTTATTTAAAAAATTAATATATTAAAAAGTAAAAAACTTAACTTTTAGTAATTAAAACCTTATAAAATTTATAAAGCCTTCCTTAAAAAGAGTTATTATAAGTTAAAAAAATTAAAAAACAACGGTATACTTTTTCATAATATTTTTATAATTAATTACCTTAAGTTATTTTATAAACAAAAGCGTTTTATTTATTATAAAGACGACGAGTTTTTAATAATAACTTAATATAATAATAATAAAAACTAGCCTAAACTTAATTTTAAAAAGCGAAATTTATAAGGCCTTAAAGACTTTAAAAAGCTTATAAAATAAATTATATAAAATAATAAAATTATTATTAAAATACTTAAAAGGCTAACTTATATAAAATAAAGTTAATATTAAGTCATTACTTATTCTTTTAATAACTAACTTAATTGCCATAATTAATACTATTAACCTCTCCTTATTATAATTCTTATAACTTGTCGCTTAACGTTATTAAACGTTAAATTATAATAAAGACGTACCTTTTATATTTTATAAAAGGAATAAAAATTAAAACACAATAATAAAAGCATATATTAAAATATTAAGGGCTTTCTCTTAAATAATAAAAAATCCCTTTAATACTTAAAATATTATTTACGCCTATAAATACCTTCCGATTACACTTATAAGTTATTTTATAATAATAATATTAATATTTTAGTCGAGTTAAACAATGTATTTATAATAGCTGTCCTTCGAATAATTCAGTATTATTAACGCTAGACGTATAAGCTCGAAAGCCTATATATATAGTAATTATTAATACTTTATAAAGTTAAAAAAGCCCTTAAGAAACTTAAAGAAAGTTTTAACTTTATAAAATAGTTTAATTAAATTAAGTCGATTATAGCCTACGTTATAAAAGAATAAAATTTAATTAAATACTTATTTTTTATTAAGTTTTATAAAAAGTTAAATAATAAATTAAATAAGGTTCTTTCGATAAGTCGTTCTAAAGCGTTAATAGTCTTAATATATTAATAAGTTAAGCGTTAAAGACGATAACCCCTTAAGACATATTATTAAAGTAAGCTTATATAATAAGTCCTTAAAGGTAATTAAAGACTAGAAATTCTTTTTTAATATTATTTAAACACTTTATAATAAAAAATATTTACTTTAATTAAAATAACTCTTAAGACTATAATAAATAAGCTATTAATTTAAAAAGAAGATATATAATAATTAAGAGGTTACGTGTAATTAAACAACTTAAAATTTAAAAGAGTTTATAAGGCTAAATAAATAAAACTAATTTATATATTAAAATAAATAATAAAACGCGTGACAAGCGATAAGTTATTATAATTATTTTATATTAATAATAAAGATTATTAAATTTATTATTAATAATATAAAAGGTTTATTTAAATATTAATAACTTTAATATAACGTGTTTAAAACGGAGTCTAATACTCCGAGATTATAACGGTTAAGTTAAAAATAAGTAAAATAAATATAATTAATAAGTTATAAATTTCTAGCTTTTTTATATTTTTTTTACGCCTTTAACCTTTTATATTATAAATGCTTTATTTTTAATTAAACTATTAGTCCTTGGAAATTAGCGGTCGAGTTATCGTAAGCCTAAAGTTTAACGTAAGAGTTATTATTAAACTTTATAAGTTCTCTCGATTAACGGCTATTAAGTCTAGGTTTTTACGTTACTTAAGTGTTAATAATAATAACTTAATTAAAAGTAAAAGTATAAAATAGCAAATTAAATATTATGACAGGCCAAGCCTACCTTAAGCCATTTTAAATAATATATTAAAGTATTAAAGTAATAACGACTTTATTTCTTTAGAGTTTTAATTAATTAATTTTAAAATAATAGAATAAGTAAAACCACTTTATATAAAAGGAGATTTTTAATTAATTTAAACTACACGTCTTTTCCTTAATTATTTTAAAATCTTACTTATTAAAATTTAAACATTACTATTATGGTTCTATCGCAGTAATAACTTTATAAAGGATTTAAATAAGTAAATAATGCTTTATTATAAATACTTAAGCTATTTATAAATATTCCTTTACCTTTGTCTTTATAAAGCTATCTCTTATTAAATAAATTAATTAAACTTTAGGTTAAGAGCTTCTTTTAGCCAGATATTAGTCTTTAAACCCTTAAACTAAAAATATTAATCGATTAAGAAAGAGTACTATTACTTTTGTCTTTAAAATATATTTACTTTTTCTTTAGACTTAAAATTTAATTTAGTTTACACTAGCTTATAAAGGTATTTAAGGTATACTTTTATTACTTTTAAAGTCGTTATAAAGTTATATTAATATAAGGTTTTTTAAAAAGGAACTTTACTTTTAAATAAAAAGGGGTTATTTTAATAAAAAAGGACTTTTAAAAAGCTTAATATTATTAATTTAAAAGTTATTTATAATATAATTAATAAAGGCTTAAAATAAGCAATAAAGTTAAAGACACTTTTTATTTTAATAAAGTAATTAAAGCTACGCCTTTACTTTAAGTCTTTAAATTATATTAAAAAATTATTAAAATAAAAGAAGTTAATAATATTAAATAAAAAGGAATTTACTTTTAGTCTTTTATTTTTTTTAATTAATTAATAATAAGAAATAAGTCGACGGAAAGCGACGACGAAGGCGGTTTAAAATAACTTATAACTTATTAAAGCTTTAAGGGTTATTCTTAAGAAGCTTTTACTCCGTAATTTACCGCTAGAAAAAAAAAGAAACTGCGAGGAAGACTAAATAACTCGAAGTTAATATATAAAGCATAATATTCCTTCTTTTCCCTTTTTAAATATAATAAATCTTAATCGCTTATAGTAATTTATTTATTTATTAAAAAATAATAAAAAAATATAATAAAAAGTTATTAAAATATTATCGACGCTTTTATTTAATATAATAACCGTTAAAATAAAAGAAAAGGGAATTATTTAAGATTAACTTTGTCGTTATTTAATATTAACTTATTAAAAAAGTAAAAATAAAAAGAAAAAGACAAAAGTAAAAAAAAGACTTAATTAAATTAATAAAAGAAATATTTTAATTAATTTTTTTTTACTTTTTTATTATATTTTAAACTTTAAAAATAAAAAGATTGTCTTTCGACTACTTATTTACTTTTAACTTTATATATTTATATATTTTTACTTCTTTAATATATTCTTAATATATTTCCTTTTATTTTTAATAATAATTAAGAAGTTAAAAAGGTTTATAAAAAATTCGTTAAAATAAAAGTATAAAAAAGAAATAAAGTCGTTAAAGACACGTTAACTTAAAATATAAAAGAATATCGACGAATCCGACGTATTATAAGGATTAATTTTTATTTTATAAGAAAAGTTAGTCTTTACGTTATAAGAGAAAAAGTCGGGAATTTATTTAAAATATTAATTATACGTTAATTTATTTTAAAAGAGTTATTTTAATTTTATTAAAATTAAAGTTTATTTAAATATAATATTTAAAAAGGCAAGTTTAAGTAATAAAAACAATATAATAAGTATTAAAAAGTATAGAAAAATTAATATAAGTGTAAAAAAACGCGTAAAGCTTTTTTAAGAGTATTATAAAAAAAAAAGTAATAAAATTATTAAAAAAAAAAGAAAAAAAAAATAATAAAATAAAAGATAATATTTAAAGGTATTAAGCGAGACAATTATTTACTTTTAAAAGTAAAATATAAGTTACTTAATACTTATTTATTTTTACTTAAATACATTTTCCTTTAAGTATTTAAAGCTTTAAAATTATAATATTAATTCTTACTTCTTTACTCGAGGTCGAGCATAAGTTTTTTAAGAAAAGGACGCATATAATAAGATTAACTTTAAAAGTCTATTTATTATATAATTAAGCTACATCTTATTACATTTAAGATAGCCTTTAAAATAATATCTTTTAACGATAATAACGGTTTTTATTATATTAGCTTTTCTTTCTTATTTAAATTATATTTCTCCCTTTTTTTAATAAATTATACTCCTTAAATATATAATATCTTTAATATTTATTAAATAAGTATTTCCTACGTTTACCTTTTAGCACTTACTTTACTACCCTTTTATTATGTGCTTAGTGTTTTCCTTTCCATAATATAATAATATTACTTAAAGTCGAACGTTTAATATTTTCTTATAACTTCCTTAATTAACTTTTAATAAATGCTATTAAAGAAGTCGAAGAGTCACTTAATGTTCCGGCCTACTTCGAAAGTGTAATAATTTATAACGTATTATTTCTTTTCGGCGTTATTTATAATATCTTAAGTCGTAAAAAGTTACTTTAAAATCTTAAAGAACTTAATAATATTATTTCTATTAAAATATAAATAATTAAAAGTTCCTAAGGTTAATATAACTTAAGCTATTATAAAATAAAAAGGTCCTTTAATAAAGTCCGTGGCAAGTCGTGCGGCTTAAAATATAAGTTATTAAAATATTATATTATTAAAAATAGATTCGTAATAATAATTACTTAAAGCTTCGTTTACTTTATATAATATAGAGGTTTTAATAGGTTTATACTGTTTTAACGCAAGTTATATTAATTAAAAAGCCTAAGCAGAAGTGGTTTAAGCCTAAAGCGGTGCTATATAGCTTATATTGCGGGGTTAAGTCCCCCCCTGTTTTAGAGGCGAATATAGTGTGGCTTAAAAGTATATAAGCTGAGTAAGTATTATATAAGCCGGTAAAGCTTAAGGGGCGGCCTGAGCTCTTATACTAAAGCTTTTTAAATAGCTACTGCTTTAATTATAATTAAATATATCTTATTATAAATTACTATTGCTACTTTTATTTCTCTTTTTTTTCTTACTTATAATTAAAGCATTATTTATAAGTGTTCTCGGTAATTATAATAAGGTAAAGTTAATAATTCCAGCGATATTAAATTTTATTAAAGGCTTAATAGGCACAAAAGTAAAAGAGCTTATAGAGCCTATAAAGCCAGTCTTAATAATAAAGTAGTCTATAGTCGGGGCCGCAGAGCTTCTTTAGATTATAAAGAAGTTATTAATAAGTCGTTTAGGCTCCTTGCCCTTCGAATTATCGCTAAAGGCGTTATTTTTAACGTCGTTTTTAAATATAATTAATTTTTCTTAATAAAATTAATAATTTATGAAAAAGTAAATACGCTTAATATTATTAATAAAAGAATAAAAAATATAATATATTATATTAAAAAAAGAAGAACATATAAGCTCGAGAAAACAAAGGATATATATAAATAAAATATTAAATTAAAAATCTTATAACTTCAAGCTTCTCCTGGGGTAATAAAGCCCGAAAGACGCCGAAGTCTAAGCTTTTTATTTTTATAATAAATAAACGTATAAACTTAAATAAAGTAAATAAATCTCGTTAAATATTAAAGCTTTATTATTATTAAAATTAATCTCAGTATAAAATAACTTAAGATTAAAATTAATTAAAAAAACATAAAATAAAACCCCGTATACCTTTTTATTAAGCTCTGTCTCGCTAGCTTAAAATAAGCCTCTAACTCAAAAAAAAAATTAATAATAAATACGCCTACTAAAAGTATAGTCGACGTTAAAATTTGCCGGATTCATTTTAAATAATTTACTTCTTATTTTCTAAAGTATTAAATATACTTTAATATTAATTAAGGCGTTTTTAATAACGTAACCCGGCTATTTTCGGTCCGACCTTTTTAATATTAATACTTTACGTATTAAAACTAGCTTTTTTAATAATTTAAGTACTTTTATATTAAAAGTAAATAATTTCCTTTTAAACTTCTTATGCTTCTCGTTATATTATAAGAAACCATTAAGGTACCGTATTTAATTTTAATTTAAGGGCTAGGAAATCTCTAAGTAAATAAGTTTATATTAATTCGAGCACTTATTAGTTTCGGTTTTTATAATTAATATAAAAGGCCTTTAGGCTTTTCTACGTACTTTATTCTAGCTTTTTTATTTACTTTTTACGTCGGTTATTAAAATATATAAAAGGAAAAACACTAAGCACATAATAAAAGAGTAATAAAATAAATATTAAAAAATACTTATTTAATAAATACTAAAGATATTATATATTTAAGAAGTATAATTTATTAAAAGAGAAAAGAAATATAATTTAAATAAAAAGGAAAAGTTATAATAGTAAAAATCGTTATTATTAAAGGATATTACTTTAAAGGCTATCTTAAATACAGTAAGACGCAGCTCAATCACGTGACAAATGGACCTCTGAGGTCAACCCCACCACAATATAAGTAGGACTAATTCTATTAATACCGTAGAAGCCTCGGCCCCCTTATGTTACGGGCCCGATTCCGTACAGATAGAATGAATGGGCATATACATAACAGAAATTAAGGATAGAATTAAAATCGGTATTAGATTATTATTATAAAAATTATAAGTTAAAATATTTTTATAAATATTAATAATAATAATTAACTTAATAATAAAGCTTTAAAGCTAAACGTAATATATCTTAGCTACTTGGTGCAAATTTTTATAATAATAAACTAGACTTATTAATAAATCTATAATAGGTTTTTAATAATAAATATCTATTATATATACGATCCTAAGTTTAGTCTTTATTAAGATTAAAGTTTCCTTAATATACTTAGTAGCTTTTATAAACGCTTAAGGAATTTTGCTCCAGGGATATTTTCTCTTAATCGATCTACCAGTAGTAAGAAAGAACAGCTACGTAAGATGAAGTATTTTACAAATAAAGTCAATATATAATACGTAATATAAGAAAAGGATTATTAATTAAAAGAAAATAAAATAAAATAAGTACAGCTTGTTTTCAGTGCTAGCGATTTTAATTAATACGCGGTCTTCTTATATCCTATTTCTCCCGCTTTCTTTATCTCCTCGTCTTCGTATTTTTTCGTATTTTAAAGCTTAGCTTCGTATTTATTATTATAAATTAAAAAGGGATATTTACGGATTCTAAAAGATTAACTTAGGCTGATTAGGATTATCTTCTATATAGCCGGAGTATACCCGGCCAGTTCTAAATTATCTTTTAGTTTTTTTATTAAATAAGCTTCGCATAATATTATCTTATAGCCTAAACGTATATATTTACTTTTAATACGTATTTAATTTATAAGAAGGAAATATTATTAATTTATAATAACGACTAATATTCAAATTAATGCTATAAAAGGCATTTATAATATTATTAATACTAGTAAGAAGCTTAGAAGAGCTGCGGAAGGAAAGATAGTAATAATCACGGGCGCAAGAAGAGGTAAAGTGTCTTTCGACGCTTTGCAGAATCAATAGTTGACAAATGCAGGAATTAGACGAGCGATAGTAGAGGCTTCCACAAACTCTTTCAATCCTGAAGCAAGGGTATTCGCCTTATTATACTTCGTCTGGATATCCCTCCTCATCAAGCCGAAGTAGCCCTCGTTACCCTGCTCAATTGTGCTCGAAATTGGGGCTGGCATCGCATCTTTGAAGGTGAATGTTAAGGAAGACGGCGTGTCACCTAGCAGCAACCTTCGTGACCGGACTACAACTCAGCGCCATATCGGAAATGCTTATGCCTCATGAATTAATGTAATGAAATCGGCCCTTTCCAGGTGAGTACGAAGGTACTTGCATCTACGATTGCTTGCTCTCTTCCTTCTCACTTTTCATCAAATTTACATCCCAATTCAAGAAAGCGAGCGACATGAGCACAGCTTCGCCATCACTCCTTCAACATGGTCTCAATAACAGCCTCACTCCCACCCGCCTTATGCCTCCAAATCTTCACAATATCGAGACCTAACCTGCCTAATAAAGTCCTCCACTGCGTCTCCGTCCTTTCCATCGCATTGAAAAACGTCATCATCGTCATATCTAGCAACGCAGGATAGAGGTCCACTCCCATGTTAGGCAGGACATGGTCGTTGATCAAAAGACGCGAATAGCCTGGCTTCATCGCCTTCACGGTATTGCCAAGGAATTTCACACACTCCTCGTCAGGCCAGTCATGACAGATACAGCGGAATATGTAGAATTTCGCATCTGGAGGAAGTCAGAAGTTGCGAACGAGAAAGAGGAGGCAGAAGGGAAGGGGAAGTCTCTCACCGACAACAGGTTGCGGAGTGAAGAAATCATACTCCACCTTCTCGATCCCAACTAACGGATCCTTGATTTCCCTCAACACCACTGGCAAGTCCATTAACACTACCTTCCCAGGAATATCAGGACATCTCTCCCGAAACACCTGAACATCATGCCCGAGATTCCCTCCAACGTCCACAAGGGTCACGGCATCTTCAGCGATACTCAAATCGCTTACTTGCGTTGAAACGGGAAAGTAGTCGAGCCAGCGAGGGCTTCCGTCTTTACGGCCGCGCATGTAGGCGGAGAAGTCTTGATAAAGAGATGGACGCTCCTTTAGGAATGTCCAGAAATCGACGCCGGTGGCATATTTTACTACTGTATTTTCCGAGGGGAGGAAACTGTTATCACGGTAGTATTCTGTGAGTTTAGCGTAAGTGGGGATGAGTACGTCGTGTCTGCTTGGATATTAGTACCACCGACATCACGACGTTATGGATATTGTGGTGAGAAGGATGAATTGATTGGCAGGTTTTAGACGGATGAACTTACTGGAATCGAACAGCGCCTGTCCACGTTACTGATGCAAGGGTTTCTGTTGTTGGGCTAGCTCGGTATTGCTCTTCGCCTATTTCGTCAACCATATCCATTGCAGCGAGAACTCGCATTACTCGGACTGTTAGGCCATCAGCTAGACTTGTTCTCTCGAATCTTCCACTCTGGATCCAGACAATATCGACGAGAACATGACGGTGGAGATCTTACCAACCAACAGCTTATCAGCACCACATTTCACCGCAAGCTCGTAGGCACTCATCTCCTTTGCCTCGACAAGAGCAGGCGGTAGACCCATCTCAACTGCTAGTCTAACGATTGAATTTTGTACTAGCTACTTTGTGTTAGGAGATTCAGGTCCATAACTATCCCTGGTGTTGCTTAACAGACCTGATAAAGGATTCTCTTCAGCCGTTCAGCAGGAGATTCAGCGACACGGCTCAACTTCTGAATTGCTTGCATTAGCTGCAAATTATCGCCTCCTCCAGTTCCAGATGCCACGGCTTCAGCAGCGACCTGTACTTGTTGAACTAGTTCGAGGAGAGACGCCATATCGGTAGAGTTATGAGCTTTTTTATCCATTGTATCACTTCAGACACCTCAGATGAAATGGTCTCGGGTCAAAGTACATACTATATATACTGGACTTGAACCGGTACATGCATTACCGCAGTAGGAAAGCACTAGCTACAACCCCGAGTTATCCTTGCTATGAATTGTTTGTTGTGTCCCTGATGTGAGTTCGGGGTGTGTGATTGGAAATGCATCATGAATCCGCGCTTCCGGGTTACTTTCTCGCATGCTTGCTTAGCTGCATTGGCAAAACCTTCGAGACGTGGACGGAGTCCGGTACTTGCCGGTCTTCTCGAGCAAGTGAGCTATTGAGCGGCTACGTTAAGCGAGTGTTTGTACTTCGCAGTTTATCGTGTGCACATGAGCAACACACAGCACTGCTCTACTCCTTGACGAGCTCGGTCCTGTTGACATTCACGCCCTTTTTCTTGTCTACGGCCTTTGCTCTTCATACCCGGTCGCTAAAATGAAATATGGCAACTGCTCTGCTACTGCATATATAGTTGATCCTCACCCAAAAACACTCGACTTGCCAGCACACCCAACCTTATTATGATGCCAAAACTCTATTGTATGCCAACTAACCCCACTAAATATTCTTCGTCAACATCCGATTCCCCTTCCAAGCTTCGACTTTCAACCGCCTCTCAAAATACCTATCTTCATCGTCGAGAGCAAATCAAGCGCCATATGTAAATGATTATAAACACCACTATTAAACATCGCCGCAGCATCTTTCCCAATAGCGGAAGAGATCAGAGCCTTCCCACCAGGATGATCCTTGACAAACCCCTTAACATCATGAAGAACACTACCAATTGTCACCATAGCCTCTCCCACCGTCGCCCTCGCGACGAAATCTCCTCACTCGGTCAATGGCAGCTCGTCTAACGGCACGTCCTAATCTAACTCAGCACGGTTTCGATCAATCTACTTCTGCAGCTGTTGCATGGGACCCTTCTCGATCTCCTTTTTTGGGAAGGTCTTCAAGTCGCTGCCTCGACCAAGCCGTTTCTAGAGGTAGATGCACTAATTTTTCAGGTCATATTAGTGCCATTGGATGCCGTTCCGGTAGTCGGAGGGGACATCATGCTAGTCCTTACTGCCATAAACCACATTTCCAGTATTCTGATTGTGATGAGCTTTCCCTGCATAAATGCTTTCCGAGCCTCTAAGCGCAATATTATCGCCACCACCGCTATGTTTTTGGTTAACGCTCCCTGTCTCTTCTTAAAGGGAGGAAGGCATTTCATTCATCTCTTTAATCCCTTCTTCGAGCCCCTTCACTTGCGCTTCGGTCGCGATCCTAATCAGCTTGTCGGATGCAAGCAGCTGGGTATCCTTTTGTATCTCTTCCATCAAGCCCTCAACTTTGTCCCCTTTCCCTAATGTACGTAGAGCCTTCTTGTATCGGTCGAACCACTCGTCGTTATCCTTTCGAACAACCTTCTGGAATAATTCTGAGAGCTTCTTAGCCTTCGCCTTGCATGACTTCAAGATAGGCTCTATTGCCTCCCGTTTCGTCTCGTCAAGCTCCGGTGCCGCAGCTTCCGCGCTGCGAAGGATTTCGATAATGAGTGGCAGTCGTGCAACCACCTGGCGGAATGCCTTGGGTTGCCCTTTCGCGTCTCCAGCGGCATCGAATACCGTTTTAGTTGCATCGATAATTGAGATTACGCCTGAGATGAGGCCAATGACAAATGCTGCCTCGGCGCCGGACATAATAGCGCGATTTTGGGGTGTTAGATAATAGATCACTAAAACGTCTCGTAAGCTTTTAATAATAGAGCGACAGCTAACCTATTCAGCTTACATGATCGGACGAGGCTGTTGGACGAAGTTGAGGATGCGCAGAGTGATGCTGAACTTAAAACGTTTGCGAAATAGTGAGACTCTGAAGAAATCTTCGCCACAAGCGGATGATGAGCTAGCTTTCTTTAAATGTTCTCAGGGTGCCTCGTGTGCCCATATTCCTGCTCAGCCACAGGCGCAGCGCATTCTTGTGCATCTTTTAGTGCAAAACATCAAGCAACCTAAAATAAATGATTGGAAGTTTATGAAGCAACAAGTATATCTTTTGAATTTAACCACTTTTATTTAAATAAGACCTCCACCGAAAGAACTGAAAGAAGCCGAGGCAGACAGAGCAATCTTATTACAACGCCTTCCCACTTTGTCAAGTCATTTAGCCTTTGTACATCGTACAGCACCCGGTCCAGAGTTGGGACAGGTCCAAAGTGCAAAAGTGTCTTTTGGCCTGGTATCCAAGATTGAGCAGGGCTATGTAGTAATCAGCAGGGAAATATTGTGATTTGAAAAGATCAAGGAAACTCACATCTCCCGAATTTTGTCGACGATCGATATAGTTGAGTTGTTCAGCTTCGTTTATATCCCGTCGCTTTTTGGAAAGTTTTAAGCAATTGACAGCATTGTTCCCAGAGTTGGGACAGGTCCAAAATCCGAATGTACCGGCAGGCGCGTCATCAAGGAGGTTACATGGCTATTATGATTTAGTCTTAATTAGCTAAAAGAAGAAAAGAAACAGTACTTACATCCCCAGAATTCCTAGCATTGAGAGTAGCAGCACTTGCAATGCTTGCGAGCACAGGCAGCAAGACTGACAAACTGAAAGCTTTCATAATAAATAGGTATAAGTATGATTAGGAAAGTTATGTAGGAATGAGTTGAGAGAGTTCTGGTGAGTTGAGGAGTATTTTTGTTTGAGAAAACGGTGCCTTATATATTTATTTCTTCGGTATTTATTGCCGAAGAACACTAAGATATTCTAAGCAGCATCCCAGACTTATTCATAGTGAAGTCAGATTCTAAGTTGGATTAGGAAAGTATAAAATTGCCTATCCTACTTGTTGATAGATTATTGGCTTGTTCGGCTAAATCTGTTTAGATCCTTCGATATATTTGAGGTTTAGACTTTCTAGTAGTGGCATATGCTTGAAATCTATACGAATAGACCAGTTCTATCGCCTGTAATGTCTCAGGCGTAAATCTTTAAATGGCTTGCGCTCTAAGACCTCCACCGCAGCAGTATAGGTCGGGGTATCTATAGAGGAATAAGTGATCACAAACTGTCGGAAAAATTCCTGAAGACATATATAAAGGAAGAGCCTCTTGCAGTGACATTTTCTGTGTCTCTAAGGACGGAATTATACGAGGCATAAGGCCGCAGCTAGATACACGATTCAGGTGTGTAATGCTTCCTGTTGCACCTAAGGTGCTGGGGCTTGTACAACTGAATGGGTATCCCTGTAGAGCTCAGTTCTACAGGGAGTTCTGACCGCCCCCTAAGATGGTAAGATGACTGGTAGGGGGGGCGAGGGCATAGACAAAAAAAAGGGGGGGGTTGTATAGCAATACCCCTCCACGACTTTCACTTGACTTCTCCAGAACAAGCAGGACCCCCTGCGAAGCTCCCTAAAGTGGATTAAGGCATGGAAGATGGTGTTAATAACTACTTTAGTAGTCGGGGTAATAGTTGTAGCTAAGAATTCTAAAGAGTTCGTTAATAATAAAGGAAACTATTTAATAAGGTTTTCAAATTCCGAGTATTATTCTTTATTTAAGTTTAGATTAGCACCGCCTGCTTTAATAACTATTACTCCTGCAACGAAGTACTACCCCCCCCCCCCCCCCCCCCCCCCCCTTTTCTTCTTGAAAAAGCTCGTCCTTAAATGCTAATCCATTCCTTATCGCTGTTAAGGTTATTATACTTTATTATAAGGGTAATAGTTATTAAAGTAGGCGGTACTAATCTAAACTTAAGTAAAGAATATACTTAGAATTTGAAAACCTTATTAAATAGTTTCCTTTATTATTAACGAACTCTTTAGAATGCTTTAGCTATAACTATTACCTCGACTAATAAAGTATGACGGTTTGTTTGGTATATTTGGTTCGTTCGGTCATTTTGTGGAGCTTGGGTGGATATGTGTTTTGCCCGCAATTTCCGAGTAAGCGAGATAAACTCTCCTTCACCTCGCTTAGCCCCACCGCTCCTACCCACCTTCAACACTTTAAACTCTTATTTCTTAAAAACCTTTTAATGAAATTATTCCAAATTTCGTTTCAGCTTAAGACCGACCATGAAACCTCGATATACCAAAGATGCGTTCAAAGAGCGCTGAAAGAAATTGCAGAAGGGAAATCCGTGCGCAAATCTTTCCCCGGTTCAGGAACAACAACCTACGGACTGGGTTTTAACTCAGGAGACCCCAGGCCAAAGCCCTACCCATGCATAGAGGCGCATTTTGGCTGCTAGAAAGGACGCTACTCCTCTGAGGTAACGATGAATGGATGGCTTTTATCAGACGGAATTGTTGGAAATACTGCCTTAGGCTGACAGTAGTAAGTTAGTGGCAAAGGCCGCTGTGGTGGCAAGAGCTTACAGAGCTTCGCCACTGTGAGTCACAGGCTTGATAAGCCTGTAACTTGGGTTTCTAAGCACCGAGGTGCCTATAAATGGGGGGCTTCCTATCACTATAGAATAGTTAGTCGTGTTAATCAATTCTTGCGATCACCTATAATCCCCAACGGAATCCTATCCTTAAGACCTACATCTCTATAGTAGTTGCATGTTTTGGGGAAAGGCCACTTCCTGCCCCCCGAAACACCACTAAAGCGTGATAACATGTTCATCTTTCACTAAAGTATATCTCTTATTTCCATTTCTCATTAGAGAGACACGTCTATAACACGAAAAATCACGGTAGGCACGTCAGATGCAGATTCAACGTAGAGGGCACGTTCTTACGGAGGAATCTCTTCTCCTTTTCTATTTTTTGGGGGGGGGGGGGGTTTAATACTTAACTTACAGAAATTCATTCCAATCTAAACTCACCTTCTCCGATGTCTAGCATACCTTTACCTCCCGTCTATGACGAGATCCTGCTTGCGCAAGAAGCAGCCGAGGACCAGCGCCTGCAAGCCCGTGCTGTGGCACGCGAGCCAAGAGTATTCGTGTCCCGAGGACAATGAGACGACCCCGGGGCTTAAGCATACGCAGTGGCATCCCTCTTTCAGAACCGACCGCTGGATATCATCAGTCTAATTTTTTTTCTTTTTTATATCTTAATTAATTATTAATAAAAAATACTTGAAATTTAAAATCCTATTAGCTTAAAATATTATTCTTTAAATGACATAAAGTTTTAAACGATTTCTATTAATAGTTCTTATTTTATTAAGTAGTTTTTAAACTCTTATACAAATAAATTTTATTAAAGCGATTCATTACTTAATTAAACTAGAATTATTATTAGAAATAATATTAAAATTTACACAAGAAAAGATATATACTTTGGTAGTCGGCGTAATAGTCGGTGCCAAGAGTTCTAGTAGTTTCTTTAGTATAAGAGGTGCGATAAGGGGCTTTTACTAATGAATAAAGGATGCTTTCACGCTGCTTTTACTTATTGAACTCCTACTGCAAGATTGTCATGTGTTGATCACGTGGGGATGTTCTCTTAATTAGTATATGTACCAAGTAGAGCGTATTATGCCTTAAGGCCGAATACTGTAGTCTTTTGACTCCGATAGCGTACTGGTATGAGCTCTACTCTCAGCTACGTTACAAAGATTAAGCTCGCGATTATTACTTATATATTATAGATTCCGGATTTAATATACTTGTCCTTAAATAAGGTAAACGAGAGCTTTTTCGCGACAATAGATTACGTATTCAAACGCTTTTCTTTAATATTAATTATATACGCTCTTAAATTTACCTTTAAATAAGCTATTCTTATAAAGAAGTCTGTTATGTAATTAAGCACCGTCTTACTTTTTAAAAGCGTAAGTATAAAAGGAGAATTAAGCTTAATACTCCTTAAAAAAAGAAGCTAATTTAATAAGTAACGGCTTCTTAAGAGAATAAAGAGACCCCGTGAATTTAGATTCTTAGTATTCTCGGGTTTAATTGCGGAGAGTATATTATACGTATAGTATTCAAAAAGGAAGGCTGTAAACAATATGTTAAGAAGAAGAAACTTAAGCTTTTTAAGGAGAATAAGAGACTACGACTTGCGTAGGCGGAAGAGTATATTAACTAAACAGACGTCAGGAGTGGAATCTAATATAAGGAGGGTCGGGGGTTCCACGGAAGGTTTGCAGGCTTAGCATAAATCACGTATTAATATTTTTATTTATTTACTTTAGAGGGGAGTAAAGAAGATTTAAAAAGCTAGAGATTAGTTTAAATTATAATTAATATATTTTAAACGTTTTAAATAATAATTCCTTATTATTTAAACCTTATATTTTAATTTCTTTATTTACATAAAAATATTTTGTTACTTATTTAAAGCCTTTACGAAATAATTATAATAACTAAAAATAAGAAGAAAATAACTTTAGCGGCAAAAAGGATATTATAATTACCCTTACTTTATTTTATTAATTAATTATTAAACACCTTTTGAAATAACTTTAAAGATAGCTCGCTTACGCGTAACGAGTAGTTTTAGCGCTTTAATAAAGGTTTAAAGAGTCTTATAAATAATAATAAAAGGGGCTCGGATTCTAAAGAAGCTATTAAAGTTAAGCGATAATAAATTTTAAAAATTTAAATATAAATTAAGCGAAAAAAGAAAGAAAAAACAGTTTAAAACTAAATCGAAAACTTAAAGGAAGTAATATAAGAATAAGAGGACTTAAAGAAAGAGTTAGCGAATATAATACGAAAAGAATAAAAAAAGGAAGAAAGCAAAGAATATATAAATAAAAGAAAGCATTAATACGCGAATATAGCCGAGACCGTTATTATAATAAATTTATAAAACCCCTTTAAGATAACTTTGACATACGTTTAATATTATATTAATAAATCCTAAAAATATAAGAGCTTTTAATATATAAAGGCAAAAGTATTAAAAAAGCTTAATCTATTATTTAAAGTATTAAGTAAAAGTTTTATTAAAATAAAAGAATAATATATATTAAAATTAAAATTAATAAATACGTTTTTGCTTTTAATAAAAAAGTAAAACGAAAGTAAACAGGGTTCGAATCGAAGGCCGGGATTAACTTTTTTACTTAAAAGGGGTTTAAATAATAAATATTAAACTTAATTATAAACCTTAGAAATCGAAAGCTTACGGTATTTAATCGGTATAAAAACGCTTAATAACGCGAGAATAAATCGGTAAATAATTTTATATATTTTTTTAATAACTTAAAGTAATAATAAAAAATCGGAGATAATACAGCGAGATAACGGACTTTTTACGCTAAATTAAAGCTTAAATTAAAAAAAGAAATTATTAAACTTAATATTATTAAAATTATTAAAATCTATAAAAAGTTAATATTTTTAACTCGTCGTATTAAAAATGCTAATAAAATAAATAATTAAAATAAGCCTCGAAAGGATATCGATAAAGTTCTAAAGAAGGATAACGATTACTTTTATAATAATAAACTATTTTATATTTCCTTTTCGAATTTAAACTAAAGGCGAGACGAGTTTAATAATGCGAATTAGACCTTTATTAATATTAAGTCGAGAGTAAAAGGATTAAGTAATAAAAAATGCTATCGTTATAAAAAGTTAGGCTATTTAATAATAAAATGCCCGGAAGTTACGTATTATAATTATTAAAAAAAAGAATATATTTTTTTAAATTATATAAAGTTACGATAAACGGGAAACGGACTAGCTCGATTTTAATTTCTTTATTATTAATAAAATTAAGCGAGAAAAAAGAACGGCAGAAAATTATAATATCGATAGAAATTCGGACTTAAGATAAAAAGATGCGGATTAAACGAGTACTTCTTAATAATAATACCGAAGGTAATTATATTTCTTAAGCGCTTATAATTAAATGTAAATAAAAGCTTATAATTAATTAATTTAATTTAATTATACTTAAAAAAAAAAAGTTATTACTTACGGAACTCATTCCTTATAATTATATATTATTAATAGCGAAGGCATTACAAAAGAACATCGGCAGTCGTATTGTAAAGTGGCGATTCTAGCCAGGAAATAATGCTTAAGGTGTTATTTAAGGAATTAAGTATATAACCTTTAAAGGTTCGTATAAGAGGCCTTTCCCTTATATAAAATTAAAAGAATTAAACACTTTTCCACCTTAAATCTTAACCCCTTAGAGTTACTAGGCTCCTTGCCTGGTGCCTTGCGCCGTGCTACGTTCTTTGTTTATTATAGTCTTCACAGTATATCGCTTACGACTTCGAGATTTTAAGAATTACTTTTATTTTAAGATTTCCTTAACTTAAAAAAGTTGACTTTATTATTAACTTTTAATTAAAGACTTAGCGGTTTCCCTTTAAAAGAAATTAAATTAACGTTATTTTTATTAAAAAGTTTACGAAAACAACTTAAAAAGATTAAGTATATTACATCGTACTTAACGTAAAGACTATAAAGGATATTAATTATTAAAATATTTTTAATAAAATAAGCGCTAAGATATTACGTAAATACTATTTAATAGAATATCGAATCGACCTCGAACCTAATAAGGAA
>JAGTJL010000053.1:0-18556 GCA_020746875.1 Rhexocercosporidium sp. MPI-PUGE-AT-0058 | reverse complement strand
AGAGAGATAACCCTAACCCTAACCCTAACCCTAACCCTAACCCTAACCCTAACCCTAACCCTAACCCTAACCCTAACCCTAACCCTAACCCTAACCCTAACCCTAACCCTAACCCTAACCCTAACCCTAACCCTAACCCTAACCCTAACCCTAACCCTAACCCTATCGCCTATTACTTCTCTTCAATGCATGTCGAGATCTGAGCTGACTTTGTGACTAGGGTTTCTTTTCGACGCAATTCGTGCACCAGTCAGAAGACGGAAAAAACCTTATGATTACACGGAACGCATGGATTCTTGCGGCAATTGCTTTCCCGTTGACCATTGTTACTTTCATTATCTGGTACTGCTGGGTACGATTTCCCTGGCAGAGGTGGTGGAACGGGAACTCTCGAAATCGTGTTCCAAGAAACGAAAAGATGCAATTCGGAAATGAAGAGACTGGAATCCGATCCGCACCGTCAGGTGGCGACCCCATGTGTCGACAAACTATCATCGGTGGCACACGAAATTCTCTGACACACTGTAGCCTCGCCTCTAGCCTTGAGATAAGCCCATGACAGGAATGCGGCTCATAGTGATTTGCGATCAAATAGTGTGTCAGCTGGAACGCCCGCGCTGCTGCAATCATCAGTATTGCGCCTATCAGTGCATAGCCTCTGGAGCAGGCTTGACACGTTTCAGGCGCATATTTGAAGGCGAAAGCTGTCATTCGCTAGATCAGCCGTGAGGTCGCCGTGGCAGACAATATTGCTGCAGGTGTGGCCCAATTAGGAAATCATATTCTGAATCAGAGCCTCGTTCTGGGCAATACTTGAAGGGGCGAATTGTGTCCACATAATCCGAAATCTCTGAGCCCCAATTTACCAAAAGAGCATTCTTATCCTTTTATTGCGGATAGTCCCACTTTCTGTCCCAGCGAGACATGTTTTGTTGCAATTGTTGGCGGGGCAGTTCTTCGGAAGACTTCAAAGCAACAGCGCTGCAGGAACATCCAGACAGTAAGCATTAATTAACCACAGTAACCCAGGGTGACACTAATGTAAGACCCAAGGGCCGCGGCCGGTGCGAGTACCAATTGCAGAGTCCTCAGCAATACCGAACACCTCGCAGCTGGTCAACCCATCGAGTTCGCCTACCCCAGAGCCTACTGCTCATGACGGGCGCCCGCGAAGAAGTCTGTCTATCGAAAACCCGTCCCATAAATCCTCCACCATCCGAGAAGAGAACGTCGAACCTCGCCCATCACCACTTCCAACAACAAGAAAAGGAAACACATGGTCACATCCTCAATCGTCGAAGCCTCAAATAACACAAAAGAACACTCCAGCAGGCCGTTCCTCGGAGCAGTCTATTCCGCGCCTTACACGAAGAGCAAACACACTGTCGTCGCCAAAATTTGGGGAGGGAGTGCGCATCATGATAGTCTCCTGCTTCCAGGACGAGAAATACAAAGAAAGACTGAATCTTCCGCGCACGCAAGACTCTACCGAAAAGACATACAAATACATCGAAGGCACGACAAAACGTATTTGGGAGGGATATTGTACAGATCGCGATTCTGACAAAGAACTGTATCTGGCTGAGGGATATTGCATTATTGCTTGCGGAGGAAGGCCGGGCGAAGGAGGCTGCAAGACGATTCTGCCACAGCGCTTACCGCTAGAAAGTGTGGAGGACTGGAGTGAAATCGAAACTGTTGTCCAAAATTACGAACAAAGCGACGATAAACACAAAAACATTCGAATAGCAATTACGAGGAAGCTGGATTTGTGTAAAAAGACAGTGGGAATGGCCGACCTTCCACCCAAGGAGAAGAACATCCGAACCTGGATGTGGAAGGCAATCCACAAGGCAAAGGTCAGATCAGCCTCGGAGAAGTCGCAGGAGTATATTCCAAAGGACGAACTCCACAAATTTACCACGGAAGCCATCATCCGTCGGGTAGTCGAAGATGCCCTAGATGTTGCTTGCGATCCTTCACCCGACGCGAGGGACGAATTGGCCAAGAAAATCTACCAGCGAGCTCCGATTTTGTTCGCCATATTTATCTATGCCCGTGTTCCTTTGAGCCTCCTCGAAACAATGCTAGACAAGGACATCGATGACAATATGAAAATTCTACCCCGAGATTGTCCTAGTTGCTTGAGTGGCATTCTGGAGGAGGATGAGATTCATTATACTCTTCTTGTAGGCGCGCAGTGGAGCTTTAAAGCAGTATTCTTCGACATTGTCGGCAAAGACTACCAGCTACAGGCTGATGAGATCGTCCCTTTCATATCGAGAGCGCAGTGCGGGAAAGGCGCTTCTAGTCTTGTTTACAAAGCCATGATTCATAGGTCCCATCACCGATTCTCTAACGTAAGTATTGTCCATTCATCTTGCATATTCGCGATCAATACATCCTCAAATTTGCACGTTTCACCTTTCCATGAGTGGTTGGCATCTGGTCCGCTAGAGCGAGGTTGACCTCGCTCTAACAACCCGGCAAAGCATCAAAGCTTCAACCACCGTGGGCTTTCCTATTCAGTACATCACCTGTTCCTTATATATTACTTTAAGCGTCTGACTAACACACTGTTATGTTGCCAGACGAATGAGAATCCAGAGCTGGCTGTCAAGGTCATTAACAGTCACCGGAGATACGCTCACGAGGCTTTCAAGAACGAGCGTCTTGTTGTGAAGGGCCTTCAAGATTTAACGCATGATCACATCATCAAGCTTCTTGCGACTTATACTCAAGAAGGAGTGTACCATTTCATATTTCCATTGGCCCAATGTAGCCTCGAGCAATACATGGAAGTGAATCCACGATACTTTAATAACCCCGACTCCGATGAGTCAAAAGAGTTCGTTGCATGGATATTTGGCCAGTTCGCAGGCGTTGCATCTGGAATTGCTGCAATCCATGTGAAGAGCACCGAAGCAAAGAATTCCTCCAAAGAGGAAGTCACTGCCACACTATTGGATCCCAACGTTGAGAAAGAGCGAGAGGAAAGACCAGCTGGTACCGGCTACCATCACGATATCAAACCCCAGAATCTGTTGCTTCTTGGTGCGAAGCCTGAATCTAACTCACATGGCATTATTCAGATTGCAGATTTTGGGATTGGCAAATTTCACAGCATACATTCAGGAACGGGGACGACAACTTACAGAGGGACCGTAACATATGCGGCTCCAGAGAGTAAGGTTCCCGAAGACGTTGAGAGTCCCGGGGGGAGCAGAGCCACCAAAAAGCTCAATCTTTCTCGGCCATACGATGTTTGGTCACTTGGATGCGTACTTATGGAAGTCACAGTCTGGCTTGCTTTTGGGACTATTAGTTGGGAGCAGTTTAACTCGGCGCGCGATGGTCCAGAGTCCTGTGAGTTACATGCTAGTATCACCAACAGCTTCTTTAAACTTGACGAGGGAGGAAATCCCACTGTTCGGCAAGCGGTCAAAGAATGGATGGATAAGCTGCGCAAGAGCACCCGACTTCGAGATCCAAATGGCAGCTTAGCCGGCCTCTTAAGCCTTGTCGAAGAGGTACTCAATGTCAACCCTCGAGAACGAATGTCTGCAAAGGATCTTACGGAAAAACTCACCGCTTTGGCAAATCTGGCTAAGAAAGAGGCACACATATCCAGTCTTGAAAACCAGAGGCGAGGTATAACGACGCCAGTTTCAAACACACCATCTCTTATTGTTGAGGATCATGATGATGTGCGTTATCATTCGGATAGAACACCGCCCAGAGCGCGTGCACAGCCGAGGGCTGGCATTCTGAGAGGTATTGCAAGGGACGGTACTGCGGGGTCAGCACGGTCGCGATCAATGACTCCTACCGGAAGAAATCCACTGCCAACTAGAAAAACTGAAAGTCCTCCGCTGTCAGTCCACTTTGCAGAACATCCGCCAATGTCGTCTCCATCTCGTGCTGAGACCTGGAAGACAACAACTACCAACTCCTCATTAGAAGTGGCACCATCACTCACTAGGCAGGATAGAGAACATCATCGTGATAATTGATGCAGTCAATTCTGCCTTTATTTTTATAAAATTTTCCGACCCGATATCAGTTTATTTTGATGTAGTACCAAACGAGATGGAAGGGGATATTGGAGTTATTTACGCGAATGATACACCTTTTCTTTTCACTTCAAGTTGTACCTCGAATCTTTGAGATCAAGTACACAGAAAATTCATATGTGGCAGATCTATTTATAACTTAAAAAGCATTTATTCGCATGTCAACTAAAGCGGAGTGGACCAAATTTAACTATACGTGGCCTTTGATGTCTTGTTTTATTTACACATAGAATTCACCGTTATAAGACCTATGCGGCTAAATATACGACTTATAGACGTTGAGCCAAATGCGCTATGTGTTATAAGTAGTAAGAAGCAGCTGGGGTGGGAATCCTTCAGTAACTAAGTCGAGAATATATTGGACAAATACTAAGTTTTCTGCTGTCTCAAAGATGGGATATAGCTGAACTTTTGGGACCTGAATACTACAAGACCTCACGTTATGTGCGTCTCAACACATTCCCAAACTGGAATTATATTCCTAACTCAGTCGATTTCGAGGTCGGCTATCCGGTCGAAGAAGCATTGGCTTTGTGCAAAACTTTTGGCGATGAGGAGTCTCTGACCAAATTCAACTTCTATAGAAATATCGTAGTCGATTATTCGGAAAGCCAGTATTGCCATCTTATCCAAGACAATAGTAATCTTACGGAATACATCAAGCAAAAAAAGTCACCGTACAAAATCTTTGCTCCTGATCGAGTCGTCAGTCCGGATCAGCGCGATAACGACAGGGCGGCAGCTGCGATTGCCTTTATTCTCTTGAAGAATTATGCTACCCCCTTCCGCCGAGATCTAGCACTTATCGTCCAAGCAAGGTCTCTCCTAGATGGAAAGCAGTTTGAGAAAATCTATAAAATATGCGGAGGGAGAAGATGATCATGGAGTTGGAGGCAGTGTTGGCAATAGTATAACCCGTGTCTTGGCATACGCTCCACTCCGTGATACGTAGTATCAAGAAAATACGAGATACGACCAGTAGTTCGTATAAAGATTTATACCACTGGTCGTATCTAGTATATACAGTAATACTGGAAACCACTGGCCGTATACTAAGATACATAACACGTAATGTAAACGAAGAATCTTAAGGCCAAATACCGCGGTCTATAGGAATCTTGTAGGTAAAGACTTTAATAAGACCTCTTAAATATATATTATAGTAGTTATTAATACTAGTGTAGCTCGTTAAGCTCTTATATCTTAGATAGATGTGCTAAATCACGTGTCTAAAGAGGCTCTTTGGGGCTCTTTAAGGCTCTTTTACCCTTGAATCCGTATATTAGTATACGGACTCGTATACGGCCGTTCAAGAAGTCAATACGGAACTAATAATTGTAGTACGTACTACCTCCAATATCACTAAGAGTAGTGCGTATTGCCCCAATACGCGCCACCGTAATACGGCCGTATACTATTGCCAACACTGGTTGGAGGTTTCGTAGGAGCTTAACGACTTAGATACAGTCTTGTATTTGTTCCGAACGATTTTGTGAGGACATGGACACACTGTTGATCGAAATTCGACGGCCTAGAAAAGAATTGCTCGACTGGGATACGGGGAAAGATACAGGATGCGATATTGATCTTCAGAAAGCACGCTATGATGATCTCATTGACTGAACTGTCGAGGAACCAGTGTTTGCTGTACAACAGTCCCCCCTCCCAAGACCTTATACACTCGACCAAGATAGACTGTCGCGCATGACCTGGGAGGAGCAATAGTAAATAATTGTAGAAGCTGTTGAAAATGAGAGATGGAAGTGGTGACGATATTGCATGGTGTTTTGTCTACAAAAACAATGGATGAGAGGCGAGAGGGCTCTCTTTCCAGTTGACAATCGGTACTGTACAATAGAATCCAAGCATTCTGAGACTACCAAGAGTCCGTTATGGCTGCATATTTGGTGCCTTTGTCCAAAGTTAGTTGGGGGCAAAGCGGAATTTAATAAGATTCCGGCCAACCCCCCGCGTTCGCCGAGCTCATCCTACGATGTACCTGGTATATATATATTGATTCTCTTTTCCCTGGCGAGATGACTTATTGTTTATAGGAATTTGTATGAGCGAGAGCAGTATCCCGCCGCAGCAACGTTCATGGATACTGCACTTAGCATCATCCCTGACAAGTTTTCCCTCGCCTCTGCCAGTGCTCTTACACTCAGGGGCTTCATTGACCTGGATCTCAACAAGCCTAGGGCAGCGCTGATATCTTTCCGCTAGGCACTAGCCATTCGAGAGAACGCCTTGGACCTTCCAGACGAGTTGATCGGTTCTAGTCTCAATGCGATCTCTCTTTCCTACACCGAATTGAATGAGCTCGATTTA
This sequence comes from Rhexocercosporidium sp. MPI-PUGE-AT-0058, assembly GCA_020746875.1. NCBI lineage: Eukaryota > Fungi > Ascomycota > Leotiomycetes > Helotiales > Rhexocercosporidium > Rhexocercosporidium sp. MPI-PUGE-AT-0058. Next base: position 12,155 of record JAGTJL010000053.1, on the reverse strand, counting down.
GCCGAGGAATATGGATGACGGGCCATAGGAATCCGCCTTAGAAATCAGAGTGATCGCATTAGAAATTCATATAGCAATATGGCTAGCACTTTGCTCCGAAGGGGACTACCGGATGAAGCAGAGGAAATGCTTAGAAAATGCCCGTTAATCAAGGATTTCTCCGATAAGGACTTCTTAGATTCTAAGAATCCGCGCTTCTCTGGGTATATATAATGTTAAGTTTCTAATAAGGACCTATGCTAACTCTGACCTCAAGGGACACTCTCTTAGAACTAGTTTCTATAACCCAAAACCGTGTCAACGCCGCTGGATACTATACACACGCGCTTTTCAAGCTCTCAGAGGTCCGCAACGACATTGATAAGCTTCATATAAGGCGGGTCGGCAGTGGAGGACACCAAATAATTGCGTCACCTAAATCAATCGAATACCGAGATAAAGCAATCAAGTCACTTGGATCACTAATCAATAACAAATTCTTATTATATGATGAATCGGAGTATGACTATGGCAAATTGACGCCTTAGATGCTTTGGTAAATAGGTCGTTAGTTTTGTGATATGTTACTTGACGCTTCTGTACTTTACTATTATTATAATACCTGTATCAACAGGCCTTCTATCTGTCACTCTAGAAGCTAAGGTTTCTGGTCGAGTGCCTCACTTTGATATTTGAGCAAAGATAGAGTCAGAATATCGTGGCACAGAAAGGCTTAGATAGGCGTGCTGCTGTAGTCTGCGCCACAAAGGAAAAATATTTGACTTTGTTTCATGCCCAATGAACACTCTCCCTTCAGTAGTCCATTTCGATCTGGCGGTGCTGACTGTGGATAGATTGGTTGTCAGCATCTGAAGATTAAAACAACACTTTAAAGCAGATTCGCTTTATACAGTAATCTTATGCGGTCACACATTCTGTCAGGATCCAAGAGTCAGCTATGAATGGCCTGCAGAATTCCTATTGTCATCAACACAATATTTGCCAGTCTTATCTTGAGATGAAGTACGCCGGCGCTTCGTCGGAATACAGTACAAGAGCTGAGCAGAGGGTTCTTTATCTTGAAATTTGAAGGCCTCAAGCGATGTGAAGTTTCAGTTCCAATATGGCCGGCTTAGCAATCGACAGACTTAAACGGGTTCTCCACGCACCCAGTCATCTCTTGTAGAATGATGCATCTGGTAGGGTTAGAAGAGTCGCTAAGGCAGGAATGTATAACACTAGGTCTGGTTCAAAACAGCGTGATCTTTAAGGTGAGAAATCTTAAGAGCGACCGTATGCCTAACGTAACTTATTCTTCATAGGGCAACAGAAGAGGACTTCTTCAATCTCCGAGATAGGAGACACAGGCTCTGTTATAAAAGGTCCTCGATTTAAGATAGTTAAGAGGCGGAGTAAGTAAAGACCCCTAATGGTGCAAGATTGATAGTAATTTGAATATAGGACATGACAGCCAGGCGAAGCATGTTCGCGGACGTCACAAGGTCACTTGTGAAGCTTGCAGGGCATATGGAACCTTGATTGAGTGCGACACCTGTACAAGCTCTTGGCACAGCTAGTGCGTGCGCGTTGGTCCTGTTCCAGACCCTGCTTCACCTCCCGCCTATTGGAGCTGTCCTAAATGCGTTGAGAAAAGGTCTTGGACGATGAAGAGGTTGCTACAAGACTTAGTACGCCCTTTGCGCGGAGGTAACAAGATCAGTTCTGGGCGCGTGGCTGGCATAAATTTTAGTGATAATGGTGGACCGCGCACGGTTTCTGGACTCTAAGAAGTCCAATAATGCTGCTTGAAGCTATCAGCGGCACTCCAGCAAGGTGTGGAGAAATCTCAATCAACTATACAGGTCCTACAAGAAGCATTAAATGCAGATACTTCCCAGCTCGCAGCCTTGAAATTAGAAGGGCATCGCAGGTCTAGAGAGCTTGAAGAAGTTAAAAAGGAGAAAGAACAGGTTACTGCGGAGCTTAATCAGATAAAGGCGGAGAATTCTGAGTCTACGAGCAGAATGGCCGGTATCATGAAAATTTTTGAGGGTTTTTTTGTTCATCGCCGGAATGGTTAGGAGTTGAGAAGCATAATATCACGGGTGGCAGGATTCATTACTTGCACAAAATTTGGCTCTACGAATATCTTCTTTTGCCAGTGGACGTGTGTTAATGTTATACTATTATTTGTAAATATTCGAGTTTCATCTCTAAAGGGGCCATAAACAGTCTCATTTTCGTTGAGTTGGTGAAAGATGCGAACAAGCTCGATAAACAGCGATCTCCGAAACACTCTTGAACACGGCCGTTGTAGATTCTTGACCATAAACAGATAGTTTCTAGTCTGGCTAAGGTTAGAATTGATAATATGAAGCTAATTATGCTCCTGCACGCAAATCCTTGATGCGCCAGTGTTATAGCCCTTCTTGGAAGCAGAACAGAAGCGTGCCAGGCGAAAAGTAAGCAGAGAAGTAATCGAAGATCTAAGAGTAAATTCCTCAAGGCGAAACGGGATGTCGAAATCGTGTGATCTGTGACGGTACAAGAGCACGAGCGAGATCGAATGCGACTTGGGTAAAGTGATTGTTTACAAAGAGAGAAAGAGATTCGTAAGGAAAACTCTGACTTAAGCTATTTTCATAATATTCATAAAGTGAGACCATTCACAAAGTGTGAAAGTCACTTGATCTTTCCCTCATATGATTCCCATTGCTCCCTCTTTTAGACATCTACAACCTCCGTCTCCCTCTTATGTAACAGTGCTAGAACGCTAAAGGCCTTTTCAGCTCACTTGGTATGTACCGACTTTCTTTTCCTAAGCTGTATTAGGGATAGTATACCCATTTTTGATTTGGTTAACTTACTATACTCGCCCATGTCAACTTCTGTTTCTGCTTTGCAACCGTGCCAGTTATCAAATTAGAGTACTCCTCCCTTTTCCCTTCCTGGACTGTTCTCCACTGGATATTTTTGGCCCGAATCCTGGCAAGCTATTGCAATTTCCCTTTTGTGGTTCTGTATTCATTAAATCCTTCAATAGTAAGGGTTTGAAGGTTGGGCAGGTGGCTTAGGTATATGAGCGCTGGGCCTGGCGTGGCATCTGGCCAGCGTAAAGTATAGCTTTGGATGCGGCAAGCGTTATCCTCTCCAATACTCTGGAAGAAATAAGCTGCTGTTGCATCTGCGTCTTGACACAAGTTGGTGAACCTATTCTTCGTGTACAATAGATCTATACCGTCCTCATAAAATGTTTGACAGGTCTGGAGTATATTCGGGTATAGATTGAGAGATAATCGGGGATCCCAGACACAATCATAGGTATGCTGCGCAGCGCGTCGTTCGCTATCTCTTTTGCGGCCGCAATCATAGCAGACCCTATATCGAGGTATAACAGTGTTACTAGAGACCAAGAGATGCTTCCAGATCTGTAATCGAAGCTCGATGGGAAGACCCTGCAACGATGCATGAGACCGAAGGTAGGTCAAGTGTCTTTTGAGAGTGAACTTTCGTTGGCTGCATGGTCCTCGAATGTGCGATGCGGATACCATATGCTCATCAGCGTGTCTTTTTGGCTCCATTGTAATCGGAAGGCAACAAGATGTGAAAGGGAGAGTTGTGAGTAGATTGGGTTGACAGGTGTGGCCGCACGAAAAACAAAAGAGCAACTCAGTGATATAAGATACTGTAGACGTACGAGTATATTAGATTTCTAGATCTTAGAATCTAAACTAAAGAAAGAAGAAAGGAAGAGAGTTGTGATGTGCGAAAACCCCTCTACATATATGCGTGCAGTAACCCCGGCTCCAATGTCTAGCGGTGTCAATCGCAAGGGGATTTTGAACGAATCAGATATCTGAAAAAGAGCGCTTTGAGAATCTGGTTGAATGCCACAGGAGTGGCAAAACTACTTCGGAGCCGGGGAGGGTACTGTAGGCCTCGGGTCTAGAATGCTGCGAGCTTGAACGGTACTAGTCGCAGAAAATATAGGCCGAATATTAAAACATAGATAGTTCAGGGTGTGAAGCCAATTTCGCTGTTTACTCTATTGGAGGTTGCTTCTCAAAGTTATACCAAAGGCCGCTTAAGCAAGAAATGGGGTCTCCATGAAGCTCGCCAGGGAAGACAATTGAAACAAATAACTACAGATATTCGGGATATCAAACAGGAATTAGAGGATAAAATAGCGGTTCTCATGCGGTCTGAGAAACCGTATTCTACAGATAGAAACATTTTAAGACATTAAGCTCAAGGAGTAACTTAGTGGCGCATTCAGAAAATTGTGTTTAAGTTTAAAATTTTATCTATGAATTCATCTCACCTTTGTTGAACAAAAGTCACGTGCTTTAAAAGGACCATCTGATCATGTGCTATACTTCTGATAGCCGCATGTAAAAGGTCATCTTTCCAAACTCCAGGTCATCAGCCTATTATTAAAATTGAGATTAGAGTAATATTACTGTACTGTATTGTACTCCGATATCATCTTTTTCGTCTACACTAGCGTTGCGCTAACCGGACTATTATATGGAAGCTGACCATCTATTCTGCAACAGTACATAAGACTTCAATAGTCCTTGATTTCAGACGTAGGCTTTCTCCCCATATACGTCAATAAGTTCTCAGTATGTATTCTCAACAGGAGTCGAAATCTATTGAGGCCCATTTCGATGACGAAAAAGTTGGTGGTAATGTAATACAAAATCAGCTTCAGGGTATCGAGGGTAGATCAATGACCACATCTACAACCTCTGTTACGGAAAAGAGCACGCTGGACACACAATCCCATGTATCTAAGGGAGACTGGCACTTCTTGGCTGCTTTTGGATGTCTATCTTTGATCAACCTCATGTGTGCTATAGACGCTACTATTCTTAGCGTCGCATTACCGGTACGTCATACACCAGGAATTGCAATACTGAGTTCCTTGTTGAGTTGAAAAATCTAGACAATGGCTGTGAAGCTCAATGGATCAGCCATCGAAGCGTTTTGGTAAGATTGCTGTCAATGAGTTTCAATTCTTATTAAGTTTCTGATATTAGGACCGGTACATCATTCCTTCTCACTTCAAAAGTCTTCCAACCATCGTTACTCACTCTACCCATCACAAATATTTGCAGGTGGCAGCGGACCGAAAATTTCAGGCACAGCTGTTACCATATAATACGCCCTGCTCATATTATTCCCAAGGTCCGACTCTGGTTAAGAAACCCATTCTTTGTGTCTGCTCAACGAATAAGTCTCGGGCTACCCGGATCTCCCACGTTGCCAATCATTCCATAGCCCTCCATCAAGATCGCCATCGCCGCTGTAACCTCGCCAAGGAGAATGGCATTGTTTTTATGATGGCTGTACTATTCTTACTCCAACTCCCGGGGTCGCCATGGATTCATCTTCCCTAGTGACTAAAATTTCTCTGTCGTCACATATCGTCTTTACTACCGAACGGGAATATCTGCAACATATATATAATCGCCACAGATTGTCTCCTCGTGTTAGTGAGCCGATTCTCTGATGCGGAATCTGTGAAGTGTTCCTTCCTTGCGAGCAGTTTGGGCCAGGTAATGACCGTCACTTTGAAACCCACTGGGCGGAGGTTTGGAAAATTGTTACTGAGCACGGCCCATTCAATAACGGACGTCGTACGATCCCCCGTTCTGCCCGTTTTGCTTCCATAACTCTCCCTTGCCTTCGTCTAAGAGGATTTCTGTTATGATGAACATCCTTGATCGAAATTCTGGGTTACATATTGTGCAACATTTCGACTCCTTGATCTCTGCTGAAAGATACCAATGCCCTTGCTTCCCAAGGACTTGTTATTATGCTACCCCAATGATACCATCAGACCTAGCGAAGCATCTTCAAGGTATACATGGAATTATAAAGGCACCGAATTCTAGGAAACAACGGCGGGTGCTAGGTGAAAAGTCAGCCAATATTTCTAGTCGCAGCGGAAAGAAGCCCTCCAGGAAGACAAAAAAATAAATGTCCTATTAATACAGTACTGTACAGTACACTCATTGACATTTAGATGGGCTACAGTACAAGAGCATGCCGTCGATAGTACCATTCAGTCTAGTAATGAGCTCTGCTCTTACCCCTGCATTTTGTCGACTTCCCAGCACGTGACCACCTCGGTGTTGAAAAGGGTATGGCCTACTAGTACAGTGACCAAGCCTTTCAATGGAGGATTTCGGTGGCAAATAATACCAGTGCGCAGAATCGTATGAGGCGCCATGATTTGCATGTAAAGAGCGTGTAAGACCTAATGTCTACATATATATATATATTGCCAGGGATGAAATCGTTTACGCCATATTCATGCAGTGTGACAAATGAGTAGAGTAGAGTAGAGTAGTGAGCGCTACTTTACTCTACTCTAGTATAAATATTATACTACTCTAACTCTACTCTACTCTACTCTACTCTACTACTCTAGAGTAGTACTCGAGTAGTAGTCACGGGACTAAAATCTAGCCTAAATAAGACTAATATGCGAGAGCTTTACTTGAAGTAGCTTAACCGCGGCTATCTCGTTTAAACCTTCTAGTATTAACGCTTACTTAAGTACAGATATTTAATAACTTTATAACTAAGCAATTTATAAGTAAACCATCTTATTAATTATTATTACAAATAGCTTAGTTTATAAAAATATATATAAGTTAATTAAAAAGAAAATATAATAAGTATATTTTATTTATTTTAATAATCAATACATGTAAACTAAATAAAGTAATTATTAATAAATATATTAAAAATACTTTAATTAAATATATTATAAAGTACTTTAGATAAAATATTAAGTTTTATTAAATATAATATTAATAATATAAAGAATATAATTGGACTATTAATAAGAGTTTTAATTTAATAAAGTTTAATAACTTTCCTTTAAACTTATATTAAATTATTAAACTAATTTTAATATAAAACAATATATATTATTAATAGTTTAATTTTATAAAGGCTTATAAAAACACTACTTTAACTTATTATATTAATAAATTTCCCGCTTTATTTAGTCTTATAAAATTATTTATATATAATTTAAAAGATAAGTTGTCGCGCCCTAGCGCAGTCTATTAGTCATGTATATGCTTTCGTAAGCACTCACGTGTATATATACTCGGGTCACAGTCCTCTCTTATAAAGAGTAACGCTCACTTTAATAAATCTTTTAAACTCTTACTTTTTACGTTAATTGTAAAGCTCTTAAACTATTAAAAGCCTACTTTATATTTATTTAATAATTAAAAGTTATATTTGTTTTTATAAGTTACTTTTAATATATATAGATTTCGAGCTTTAATTAAGCTTATTTAACTTTAATTTTACGATTTTCGTTTCCTTTCTTTACGATTAAACCTTAATACTTCTCTTAGTGCGATTATCGAGATATTATTATATAATAGTCCTAGCGGTTTTAACGTAAACATTATATATTTAAAGCCTAAAGACTTCCCGTTATAAATAAATCATTTGACTCTTAGCGCTTAAATACTCGGACTTTAGTCTTTTATTAACTTAAATGCTTTAAATATAAAAACACTAATTAAAATTATTAATAAAAATTCACGGACCGCTAAGTAAATCGCTTAATAAAAAAATGATTTTATTAAATTAAATTATATAATAAAAACGAACGAGTATAATAAATAACTCTAGAAATAGACGCTCGATTGTCACGTAGTAATTACGTCTTCTTTAAATTAAATAATTATAAGCTTTAACGCTTTTATTGCCCCTCTTCCTACTCGACCGCACGAGCTTGTCAAAATAACCGTAAAATCTTATTAAAAAGAAGTCGAGGCTAAAGTTAAAGCGTATATTATAAAGTATATAATATAATAATTACAAACTACGGTATACCTTAAGCTTTATAAATAGATTAAGAAAACTATAAGCCGTTAATTTTTTAATATAATCGCTATATAACTCGTTATTAAGAAAAGAGTTAATATTTAAGCATTAATTCGCACGCTTAAGATAGTCTTATATTAAATAAATATAACGATTTAAATAATAACTTACTAAGGTTATATATAATTTCTAAATATAAAAAACGTCCGAAACCCAAAGGTTTAAATTATATAATATTAAAAGCTAATTCGTAAAAGGAATTTATATTATATGCCGGAAGTGCTCGACACCTTTAATATTAACCTTTTCTTAATTATAATTAATAATTTTAATAACTTATAAGCTTAAAAGTACTTTCTTAAGACTAAAGAAGTCGACGAGCTCGGGATACCTCTTAAATACTTTTTAAAATAACTCGTATAATTATTTTATTTTAATTAAGTCGATCGCCGGTATTAATAGCTTATTAATAGAAAATTAAAGTATAATTATTTCTTTACTCTTAATTTACGTTTTAATAATAATAAAACACCCGACTTAAAAGCTTTTAATTTATATAATAAAAAATTAAACTAATTTAAAATAAAAGGAAAACTTATAAAAAAGGTATATTTATACTTAAAGGATAAAACTCATTATTAGTTTTCCTTAAACTATACTCGCCTTTAAATAATAGTTTATAAAAAAGTATTTATTAAATATAAAAATAAAATAACTCGTTTAAACTTAAAAATAAATAAATAATATTATAATAAAATCCGGTAACGGTTTATTACATTATAATAAAAAGCTCTCCGCGGGCAAATAAGCTCGGACAAGCCTTTCCCTTAATTAATAAAAGATCTTTTAATAAAATTAAATAAATAAAAATTTAATAAATTAAATAAAGAAAAGTTTACTTTTCCTAAAATCTTATTAAATAAAAGAGAAATAAATAAGACTTACGCACACCTGGTGCTCTTATTTAATTTAATTAAGCATTTAATTACGGGTATATACTCCTTTTAGAATTTACTTTATTCTTTATTAAACCTTATTTTATTAAATAATTATAAAGCGACTAATTTAGTCAATAATCGTTTAATATTATTAAAAGAATCTTTTATAAAATCTACTCTTAAGGATTTAATTAAGTGCGGGAGCTCTTAGTTGCTTATTATTAAGCGCGGAACTCGAGTTATAAAAGGAGTGCTTAAGGGTTTAAATGGAGAATTATTTAATTTCACGCTTTATAACGTTATAATTATAGAAAACTTTTATATTAATATTATTTTTAAAGCTTGTCTTTATAAGATTAGTTTTTAATTTTATAATATAAATTACACTTTAAGATGGAATGAAAAAGGCTTATTAATTAATAAACATTATATAATACGATAGTTAAAGCGTTAATAAAACCTTATTTTCTTTAAATATAAGTTACGTTTAATTTACTTTTTAAGCCTTTATAATATACTTTTAAGCGTTATAAAAACTGTAATATTTTTAATACTTTTTAAAAGAATAAATAAGCTATATAAATTATTTAAAGATTATAAGTACTTTAAAATAGACTTAAAGCGTGTTTAATATTTACGAGTAGGCCATTTAGGCCCGAATGCTTTAAAGAAATTAATAAACACGGCAAGAAATATTAAAATTATTAAAATAATAAAAAAGATTAAGTATAAGTAATGTGTTTTAATTTATATTATTTAAGTAATTTTTAAACGTTTATTAAAAAGGAAATCCTTTAGATTATTTTAAAAAGTTACTTAAGATTTATTTAATTATTCGAAATGCTAAAGTAATTACTTATAGCTCCTCGTGCTCAAATGCGAATATAATAGTTTACTTATTAATTATATATTATAAATAAAAAAGTATAATAAAGTGTTTTAATATATTAAGAGCTTTAAAGCTTAGGTTCGAAAGTAGTTTAGACTCTTAATATATAAATTTAAATATAATTAAAAGAAAGTAATTATTATAATTCGAGGATTTATAAAATATAAAAAATAAGTTAATAAGCTCGGAATTAACCTCGAGCTCTTACTAACGGCAACTCATAAATTAAATGGCGGAGCCGAACGAGTTAATTAAAAAGTAATTAATAACGGCATTAAGATAAGACTATTAATTAATCTCCTTATAAATTTAAGTATTGAATGTGTATTTATAAGGATTTATTTATATAATAAAAGCTTAAGGCGAGTAAATGACTAGCTGTTATTTATTAAAGTTAACGATAGGTAGTTTTAAAACTATTTTCGGTGGTATAACTTAGCGCTTATTATAAAACTTATTATAAATTTAAATTAAATTAAAATAGGATTTATATATATAATTATAAAGCGTACTTATTAATAATAAAGAGAATTAAAGGATAAGATAAAAAAGCGCTTAAAATAACTACGCGTATATATATTAAATATTTTATAGGTTTTTACGCTTTTAATATTTATAAGATTTAAGTGCTACGTCTCGATAAAATAATTATTACGCGTAATATACGCTTTAAAGAAGATAGCTTTTATATTATTTTAAATAAAAAAGCAAAGATTACGATTTAAAAAGCCCGGTTTATTTACGATCTTATTGAGGAGGATGAGTTTATTATAAATTAAATTGGAATTATTGAAAATATTATTAAAAATATAATTATTAAGAAAAATAATATAAATCTTTTAAGCAAAGACTTGCCTTAATTATATATTAAACGAATTTAAAAATTAATTAAAAGCTTTAAGAGTTAAAACTTAAGGGTAAAAAAAATATTAAGAGCTTAAGTATAATAAATAGACTTTTAACTCCGGAATATATTTTTATTTTAAAGGGCCCTTTTAAATAAAGTAAAGAATTAAAAAAGAATGCGTTAAATTAAAAGTCTACTTTAAGTATAAAGTAAGACTTAAAGGCATTCGACTTACGTAAGAGTATATAACTTATTAATCGAGATTAGAATATATTATAAAATTAAGCGCGGGATTCGCCTCGATTATTACGTATTAAGATTTAAATATTATTAAGACTTTAATTATAAAAGGAGTCTTTAATAATGATTTTAATATCGCTTTTTTAAACTAAAGCATAAAGTGTTTAGACGACGGAAATAAGATAGGCGAAAGTAACACGCTTTTAAATTATAGTAAAAGAAGTTTAATTAAAATTAAGTGTATTTATTAAAAGCTTAACAAAAGTAAAAAAACCAATTAAAAGTAAAAGGAAAAGAAGAAAATTATAAAAAAATTAAGGCAATAAAATATTTATAATATTATAGCTTTTCTTAAATAAATACGCCTTAATAAAGGCAACCTTAAGCTTGGGGGTAAGTTTAATCCCGGGGGTAATTAAATCCTTAATTAATATAATAATCTTCGGTTTAAAATCAATTAAATGCTTTAAGGGCTTATACTTAATTAATATATATTATTAAAAGAGTAAAATAATCTTCGAGATTTAATAAAGACTATATATTATACAATTATAACAGTAATATAATCGAGCCGGTAATTACTAAAAGGAAAGATTTTACTTTTAAAAATTAAAGTCTAAAAGTTTCTACTTAAATTAAAATAATAAAATAATCTTAAGAATTACTTAATAAAAAAGTAGTTTAAAGAAGATATAAGCTTAAAAATAAAGACAATAAATAAACAAAGTTATTAGACCTCAGAAGTGTTTAATTTAAATACTATATTAACACTTGTCCCGCTTATGTAGGTTTTTAAGTATAAGTCAGATTTAAACGAATATATTTTAAAATATAAATTCTAAATTATTATATAAGGTAATCTCTAAAGCGAATTAACGATTGTCTTTATATACGTTAATACGCTTTTAATTAAATCCTTCCGAATCGCTATAACGCTTATAACTCATTTTAACTTAAAAGTTAAGTGCTTCGACGTAATTAACGCGTTTATTAACGCTTTTAAAATATAAACGGTAAAACCGTATATTAAAGATTCCCTTTAGGTTTAATAAGCCTAAATAAGTGCTATAAGTTAATTGCATTCTTTATAGAATGCGTGACTCTTTATATTTATAGTATAAGTATATTAATAAAACGTTAATAAATTTAAGGTTAATTTTATACTTTAAAAAAACTGTATATATTTATAAACTTTATTATAAAATCCTTATTCTCTTTTACGTAAATGACATTTAAGTGCTCTATTACTGAGACGATTTAAAACTCGGACAGGATTTTATTAAGTAATTAAATTAAGCGTATAATATATATAATTTTAAAAATATTAAATAATTCTTAAGGATTAAGATAATATACGACAAAAAGCGTAAGACTATTTCCTTCGTTTATAATTAATATA
>JAGTJL010000052.1:0-21142 GCA_020746875.1 Rhexocercosporidium sp. MPI-PUGE-AT-0058 | reverse complement strand
TATATTTTATTTAGCTTTCCGAAATATATTAATAGCAAATACTAAATTATTATTTTATACTTTTATATTAATAAAGATTTTTAGCAAACTTATATAATAAATTATTTATTATTATAATAAATTATTTTTACTTTAAGCTTTTATAAAATATCTTATAATAGAAACTCTATCACTTTATATTTCTTACTTATTTAATAAGTATCTTAATAAATCCTTTTTTATTAATACTTCTCTATTAAAATCTTAAAGATTTTTAAAATATATTATTTATTCTTTTTTTTTTTAAATAATAATACTTAATTATATACGTTATTTTATTATTAATAAAATACGTCGCCCGTACGTGCGCAACGCTTAACGCTTTCTTAATCCCACCGTTGCTACACCAACGAATCATATTATTTAAGCATTCCGGTATACTAAAACATTTCTGCCTCACCTACCGCGCTCTTTATCCAAACAAGAATTTTATATTAACCTTTTATATAAGATATTAATTATAAGCTGCCTGAAACGCTTTTAATATTAAGATAATTTAATTATATTACTAATAGATTATCTGCGATTTATACTATTCTGCGAATATAACTAGAAGAAAAGCCTTTAAACGCGGCGTAAAGCTTATTAAATAAGTTCTAGATTTAATTCCTTTATAAGCTAAGCTATTTACTGATTAGTTTAATCTATCTTCTCCTAACTTATTTACGCTTCGTCCGCGTATATAATAAGCCTTCAAACTTCCAAAGAATCCAGATAAAGCCTCGGTCCTCGAGTTCGGCGAATTCCTGTCGAAGTAATACTTAGATAACGCTTTCTATAAATCCTTCGTTTTCTTCCTTTTTTTACTTACCGAACTTTAAAACGGTATTTAAGAATTTGCGTTTATATTTCAAATTAATATTATTCGCATTCGCTTATTAAATCAAGTTTACGAATCCGATATTCTTGCAAAATCTGCTTTTAACTTCGTTATTTTTAAGAAACTTATATTCCTTATATTATATATTAATAACTGCCGGGCTTATCTTAAAATATATAAAAGCATAACCGATATCGAATATTAAATATACTTCCGTATAAAACAAGATAAGTTAAGTCTTATATTAAGGTCTTATAAGAAGCATTTAGTATTAGTCGAGCAGATAAAATTAAATTTAGCAATAAGTTTAATTAACTTAAAAGTGCTATTCCGCGTTTATTTTACTTGCAAGATAAGCAGGCTTAGACCCGAATATAAGTTCGAACGAAATAAAGCTAGATTTTTAATAAGCTTAATTAAATTTAAAAAGCTAGAAGTTATATGCTTTATTATTATTAATAAGGAATATTATATTTAATTACAAAACAAAAAAGAAATATAAGATATTTTATATAAAATTTAAAAGAAGTAATTTAGAAAATCCGTAAAGCTTCTAAAAGTAATTAATATAATTATTTCTATCAAAGTAATAAAAGAATATATTTATATCGCCGGATTGCGAACCTGCTAAGCTCGACCATTTTAAAGAAAGTAAAGCACATATAAATAAGAAGATTATTATAATTTATTTAATTAAAAGAGATATATATTACATTCTGCCTAATAAGATTAATTTTTTCTAATATAACAGATTTTCTATTAGCACTTTTATTTAACCCTTTACAGTAGAGCTTTATTATTAATTTAAGTTATTATATAACTTAAATAATTCCTAGACCGAAACGGTAATTTAAAAGCTAATAAATATAATAATTATTAATTATATAACGAACCTTAATTATTTTAATATATTAATATATTAAAATAATTTAGCCCGTTATTATAAAGACGCCTAATGCCAAGCTTTCTTATATGCGAGGACTTATAACTCTTCTATTTAAATAATAACATTACGTCTCTTACACATTACCTCCTCTTAAAATCATATTACTTCACGATAAGAGTCAAGCTATTACTAAAAGTGCTTTAAATAAAAGTAAATACTTAGCATCTAGCTTCTATTATTTATTAATATTCCTTAGTTCTTAATTATTAGCGAAGACTTCCTTATAAACGTAAGTCTACTTGTCTTATATAATATCGCGTATAAAAGTAAGCAGCTCTTCTCGAGCTGAAACGTTTTCTTTTAATAAGAATAATAACCGCCCTCGGGCATATTTTTACGCCGTTTAAGAAAAAATTAAATTCCGCTTATAAATATATAAACCTTTTTATAAAGATATTTCTAATAAATAGTAGCTATTAGTAAATCTGCCAGTTATATATTTCCTTTTTAACTTACTTCTTCCTTATCGAATACGAAACTTTCCGCTTTTTTAGAAAAACCTGCCGAATCGAGTTCGAAGCAGCCATCTACCGATTATCTGGCAAAATATTAAAGCATTAAGCTCGCAGCGAAGACTCTGGTCGAGAATAAGATATTACAAAAAGTCGTAGTAATTAAGCTTATTAAGTACTTAGATAAAATAGCTTCGTCGGAATAAAAGTTCATTTAATAGCTCGTCAGGAGAGCAATCGAATTGAAAGACCTGATAAAAAAAAAAGGATTATCTTTAGAAGCGGCGGGATAAGTTCGGAAGAGACTTAATTATAGCGAGGACAGCGGATTATTATACTTCTCGAGTTTGCTTAAGATCTTAATACTTTTAAAATCTAAAATAAGTAAGATTCTAAATTAATAATAATAAATATAAACTCCGCGAATAATTATAAATCTTTTATTATTGCACGAATCCGCTCGGTATCCTTTTAGTTTAATAATATACTTTTCTTTTAACTTCTACGAATAACATCTTCTACTTCTATTCCTACTAACGCATTAATAAACCCCTAAGTTTATACGCGAAATAACCAACGAGCTAATACTATCTACTTCATAATATTATCGATATCGCTCAAGATAAGATTATATCTTATTAATATATAAAGTCGGTCTTTAAAAAAAGTTTTAATTTATAAGCATTAGCAAAGTAAGAATTGTACTTTAATAAATATATACTAGTTTTAATTTATTATCTTTATATAAAAGCGTACTAATCGTAATCAGCAGGCGGGATTAATCCGTACAGCAGCCAGTCGTTAGCTAATAATCGGTTTATTTAAGCATATCGATATATCAAAATATTAAATAATAATATATACCGCGAACTTTTATATAACCGTAATTATATTTCTAAACTTAATAAAAACTACAAAGAAAATACTAACAAAAAGCTTAAAAGACTACTCCGCTTCGCTATAGAAGTCTAAGAAACGTAAGTAATTAAAAGTAAGCAAAAGCAAAATTATAAAAAAAACAAAAAAAGAAAATAATATAAAGACTTTATTAATTACAAAAAAGAAAAAACGAAATAAAAAAATATAATAGAAATTAAAAGCTCGTAAAGCCCGATAATATATTATTATTACTCTTCCCTTATTATTAATACTAATTTACTTAAAGCCTTACTTCCTCCCGCTTTCATCAACTTTTTCGAATCAAGCCTTAAAGCTAAGAAACGTATATATAACGTTATA
Source organism: Rhexocercosporidium sp. MPI-PUGE-AT-0058 (assembly GCA_020746875.1). NCBI lineage: Eukaryota > Fungi > Ascomycota > Leotiomycetes > Helotiales > Rhexocercosporidium > Rhexocercosporidium sp. MPI-PUGE-AT-0058. The sequence goes on along the minus strand of JAGTJL010000052.1, from coordinate 17,646 downwards.
TTCGTAATTAATAATTAATATTTAAAAAAGCTATCGTAAAATACCGATATACCGAAGCTTATCCTTATAAAAGAATACTATCCTAAACCAGTCTTTACTTTAAACGACTTATAGAATACTATACTTAAAAGCGTGAAAAGAAATCGCAAAGTTCACGTGCTTATTAATTAAAAAAATAATTCTTAAGCGAAAGAATTATACTTTTAGAAAGACGTTATTAAAATACTTTTAAAAGAAATCAGAAAGCCGGCTAAAAGCATATTAAATATCTTGTCCGTTTTTAACTTATTACTTATTTTTACGAATTTCGAATTACGCTTACTATCCCGCTTCGGCAAACAGATTATTATCTTAAAGCTCTTTTCGGTTTATATAATTAATATCGGCTTTATAAATTAAATAATTACTTTTTATATTAATATTAAATATATAAGGCTCTTTACTCTCGTAAGAGATTGCGAAAAGATCTAGTTACTCGCTCTTTTAATTCAAGCAAATATTATTATTATATTAAAAGCTTCCCCGATAATCATATCTATAATTACAAAGCTAATAAACCTTATTATTATTTATCAGACTTCCGCGCACGTTATATTCCTCTCGCTTGGCGTCATTCATATAATATTTATTATTAAGATTAAGATCTTATACGGCAGCGCCTTTCGCACTCGACAGAATATTTGAAAAGTAATAATAAGTATAATAATCGCTTTAATTAAAGCTATAAAAGGCGATACCGAGGAAGAACAAAACTTAATCGTTAAGTCATAATTAGTTATATTACGAAGTATCGCTAAATATAAAAACGAAAAAATAAACTTTAAAGCTTTAATATCGCTTTCTTTTAAAGTTTTATTAAATCTTCGCTGAAACGAAGGCCTTAGAACTTAAGATATAATTATAAAAGCCTTAATCTAAGAGTTATTTCCTGAAACTAAATTAAAAGCTTTTGAATCGGCTAATAATAAAAGCGACGAATTAAAAGAAAAGGAATCGGTTAAGAATTAAAATAAAGATTTAAAGAATGAAAATAAAGTACTAGAAGCAGAAAGCGACCGCGAAGATTAGGAAGAAAAAGTAAAAAGTATAAATAAAAATAAAAATAAGGCGCCGAAGAAAAAAGCTAAAAGCGAAGAATAAGAAAAAGTAAAAAATATAAATGAATAAAAGGAAGTAAAAGATGCGAATAAAGGCGAGGAACAAGAAGAAGTGGAAGATGCGGGTAAAAGCGTGGAATAAGAGGAAATAGAAGGTGCAGGTAAGGGCGAAGAATAAGAGGAAAGAGTAAAGAGTACGGGCGTAGAATAAGAAAAGAGAATAAAAAGTACGGGCGTAGAACAAGAAGAGAAAATAGAGAATGCGAGCGTAAAATAAAAAAAGAAAGTAAAAAATACGAGTAAAGGCAAAGAAATAAACTAAGATAAAAAGAAAGAATAATAATAACTAAATTAATAATAAATTAACTTTATATAAAATTTTAATAAAAAGTTTCCGAATAAGACTTTACTTAGCTTTATATATAATTAATAATTAATTTGAAATCAAGTTATTATTTTAGTATATCGATATACTAAAACCCTTTTTTATAATTTTAGATATCGAAGCATTTATACTTTTAGCAGCGAGAGAAATATAAAATAAATTATAAACTTATTCTTATGTTATTTTTTTCGCTCTTAAACGAATCCTCTTTTCCAAATCACCGATTATTAAGTCCGCTTACCAGTTTCTTTTATTATTAAAATCAAGGTCCTATTTCCGTCTAAAAGAAGTAATATTTAATAAAACGTAAAGAAATTAAGAAAAAAGTTATTCTTTTATTATTCGTAGATTAAGATATACGGTCGAAGAGCCTTATTCACTTTTTCTAATATCCTTCGGTATTACTTATCTTCAAAATATTTACGCTTATATTTAAAAAACGATAATTATAACCAGTCGAATATCTCGCTTACGGTTATTACTTTTATACGGTTCCCAGAAGCAAAATATAAATCTTTAAAATAAGTCGATAAACTAGAATAATAAAAATTAATAATATCTGTCTCGATCTTGCTTCTTATTTTTAGCTAGTTTAAAGAAAACTTTTTAAAAAATAAAAAAAGAACTTCTTATCGATATCTCTTGAAATATAAATAATTAAGCAGTTTTAAGACTTTAACTAATTGAATAAGGTACTTAATAGCCCGCGAAAGAACCGCGAGAACGTCGTTAAATTATTAAGTAATATCCCTTACTTCGCGAGCTTTTTAATTAAATCTTAAGATATCTTTAAATCTTATTATAAAATAAAAATAAACTTTTTCTATTAGCTAAAAATACTTTTAATTAACGATAAGCATAAACTAATAATAGCCCGTCCGAATTAAAATTAATTTAAAGCTTAACTTATACTAGATCTACTTATTATCTTTACTTTCCCGCCGCTTGTATTAAAATATAAGTTAAATTATTAATACACTTTGAGAAAAGAAGTATCGAAGGTATTAAAAGAAAGCGTAAAGCAAATAGTTTTATCTTTTACGAATTCTCTTTTTTAATAAAATTAAAATAATCGCTTTAAATAAAGTATAGATCTTCTGAATATTATTTAATATATAATCGCAATACTTCGGGCTTTTAATAATTTATGCGAAAAGCGGAATCTAAGATTACTAAAGAAGAACTATTACTTTTGATTTATATATTACCTTTTCTTAATATTTATTTAATAAAATTATTAAAACCGTACTTACTACCCAATATTCGAAGCGTAACGAAGTCGACCGATTACGAGCATCTCGATAAGCAAAGCGTACTTGCTTTTTAGCTTTATAATAACTTCCGATTAACGCCTCTCGTAATTTTTTCCTTGCCTACTTCGCATTTAATACAGCCGAGTATTAAGTAGTCGAATTAAGGCAGAGCTTTAAAAAGCTCTTATTTTAGAATAAATAAATAATTCTAATATCACAGATTTCTTTTTTAATAACGTAATATTACTAATACTTTAAGCTATTATGAAAAACCTAAGATTTCTTTCTAAGTATATATATTATATTATACGCCTCGGATAAGAACTTAACGTTATAATATTAAGTTCTACCCGAAATTCCTTTTTCTTTATATATAGCTTTTAGAAACTTTTCTAAATAATATCGCTTTTATAAATATACTTAAGCCTTTCCTTAATTCGTATTCCTAAAAGTAAGAAAGCTAAAGCAAATCTCGGTAGCCAGATCAATATAAAATTCGTTATATTATAAGAATCTCTAATTAAATATAATATCTAATTTATTATAAAACTTAATCAGAACCGTAGGAAAAGAGTCTTATCTTTAGAACTATAATTTATATCCTTTATTAATTATATAAAGAAAAGCACTAGAGAACTCCGAGAGGTTCGCTTAAGTAATAAGGCTTTAAACCGTTTCCTAAATAACCTTAAAGTATTCCGATTAAATTAAGTAAGTTCGGTGCGTTTTTACGTATAAATCCTGAACTCTGGTTCGCATCTCGTTCGCTCGAGCAGAAGCGTTTAATTGATTTATTAACCAACTTAGTAGGATATATTAAGTAATAACGTCGGGAATATATTAGAAAATACTCTTAAGTATTACGTAGTTCGTAAAACGACCTATTTATTCGCTAATTAAGCTTTTAAAAGTATGCTTTTTAATATATAAATAAGGGAAGAAAATATAAATCGAGTAATCATAAATACCGGTAATATTACCGAGATATAAATATAGAATATATCGAAATTAAATTATAACTTATATATTATGCCTATTAATAAATAAATAAGAGATTACTCGCTTAATATGAAGATTGCTTACGATTCTACGCAAGTATTATAAAATTAAATAATAATAAAACTCTATGAGAAATACTCTTAAAAAAACCGGAAATTTAATTATATTATTTAAATCGTAACTTATTTAAGGAAATATAACTTAAAGCTCTTTTACGTATAAATAAATATTCTTTAGAAAAGACGAAGCATTTAATATTCCCGTGAAAAGCTCTATAAGAATAAGGATCGAAGAGAGAATAGCTTTCGGGCTTATCCTTTGATTAGTACGAAGGATATTGCTCTCGAGTCTAATAAAAGTGTTATTAAGGAATAATTCGGTCCTTATATATATAATATTTAAAAAGTAATAATTGCTTTTCGCCGAAGTATTATAAGCTATATTTTAAAAACCGTATTAACTTTTCGTATAGCTTAAAATACCCGCTTAAATATGACGAAAAAAGAAGTCTATAAGCTTATAATATTTTTCAGATTAATTTAATAAATCATATCGACGCCTGAGATTTAGAATATTATAGTTTTGCTTATAACGCGGCGACGAATACTTTTAATTTTTAAATAAATTTATAAGTTTATTTAAAGATTTAAAAAGATTAATTTCTTTAAGAAACTCCGAGATAATTTACTTAATTATTATCGTCTTTTAAGATTTATATAAAAACGTATATTAACTTAGTCTTATCTTATAAAAGCGTTCTTGTAATAGCGTTCTACTCGCTTCTTTTTAAATTATATTTAAAGTATTATATTTTATCTTTTAACTTTTCCTTTTTAAAGAGTTCTCGATATTTTTTCCTTATACGTCGAATTGCCTCGAGCGTTAAAGTATTTATAAATCAAAAGACGACGTTTAACGAAAAGTAAAATACTTAAATAATAAAAACAGTTCGATTTAATTATTCATAATAAAATCGCTTAAAAGCTAAGCTTATATATATATAAGGAACGTCAAGCTAAGGCTACTCGCATCCGATAGCAATAGCAATATAAGAATAAATCCAGAGCTAGAGTTCGATATCAAGCCAGAACTGCCCGCATCCGATAGTAATAAGAATATAAGAATAAATCCAGAGTCAGAGTTCGATATCAAGCTAAGATTACCTGCGTTCGATAGTAATAAAAGTATAAAAGCAAATTTAAAACTAAAGTTCGATATTAAGTTAAGACTACTTGCGTCTAATAATAATAAAAATATAAAAGCAAATCTAAAGCCAGAGTTCAACGGAAAGCCTGAGATTTTATTATACTTATCGATTTGTTTCGGTATTAAAGAAGATATAATAGCGAAAGTAAAAGATAATCGAAGAGTGCCCGGTATATAAAGGACAAATTAAGAGGAAGTTACGTAAGAAGCTTTTAAAGAAGTAAATAAAGAATTACATATAAAACTCTATTATAAATTAGTATAAGAAGCTTTTAGCTTCACGTTTAAGCAAATATACCTTAATAAAGAAATCTATTAAGCTTATAATTTTCTTTCTTAACTGACTTTAAAATAAAGACTTACTCGAAGAGACGAAAGGTCTTCTGCGCCGCCTTCCCGCTTTCGAATAACCTTTAAGCATTTAAAGAAAAGCAAGCGATAAATAAGAAGTATATATTCGAGAAAGGTATAAAGATTAATTAAATTAACTCGCGCGAGGAATATAATGTTTATTATAATAAGTTTTAGTATATTAATATGTTAAAACCTTAAACTACCGTCTATTAAGCAACCGCCGACGGCTTACTGACTTATTAAGCAAAAGTTATATCTTTTTTAGGAAATTACTTTAATTATATTATAATTACGTTATAATAATAAAAAATTTTTTATAAGCAATTTCGATAATATTAAGTAATAAATAATATTTCTTAAAGCAATTATTGCCCGCGAATAAGAGCGAATAATACGAATTAAGTCTAAGACCGGTTAAAGAAAAAGAGCTTCGCCCGAATCATTTTCTACGCCTCGCAAGAGGTCGAGGATTTTAAATAAAAAAAGATCTAGCCGGCATGCCTCTTGTAATACTTAAAAAGAAAAGAATATAATATCTGTATTTTTCATAATATAAGGAATTAAGTATTTTATAGCTAAGCAAATACCTACTGCCTTAAGGAAAGCGTCGAAAAAGACTTTAACGATTTATTATATTTTTTAAATACTAATCTTATAAATTCTAAAAGTTATTAAAAGCGCAATAAGAAAAGTTTTTATAAACTACTTACTGACTCGACGCTCCTTTCGGAAGTAATATTATAATACCCTTACTAAATTATTACATAAAAAAGTAAACTTCTTAATATATTTATAACTTATTACTTAAGTGCTCTTATTTCATTTCTAACTCCTTAGCTAAATATCTTATAATATAACTGCGAATATCGCGACCTTACGATCTCGGAAAGCTTTATAACTCGAAGAACCCCCGCAGCTCTTTTTCTTCTAATCCTGCGGCTTTCTCTCGCAGATTAATAAACGCTTAATATAGCTCGAACCCGCGAATCGTTTTAATAATCTCTTAAGTAATTTCTTACTTAGCTTCCTTTACTTCATACTTAATATATATCAAGAAGAAGGTTTGCATCTCGGGCAGCGAGTTTTATTTCGAGGCCCGCTTTATTATAAGAGCTACCCTTAATATCTTAACTTGTTCGCAATCGATAATTTCATTAAAGAGCTCGAGGATTCGCTTTTAATAAGATCCGCCGAAAGTATTTTCAAAAAAGAATTCTTTAAAAAAAGCAACTTATAAAAGCTTAATTTAAAATAAAATAACAGAATTATTCTTTTTTTCTTTAATTTATAATAATTATAACTCTTACTTAAAAGTCTCTACCGCGTTCGATTTTAACTTTTAGCTTTATTATCGAAATATAACTTGCCGAGGATTTATATCTTTCGCTATACTTATTCTTATTTTATAAAATATCTTCCTCCGTTTTAAAAGCCGTATTACTAAGGAGTTTAGCGTAAAAGAATAATCTAAAATAAAGGATTTCGATACAAGCAGATTCGATAACCGGATATTTAATAAGAAGAAGCTTAATAAAAGCGGATTCGAAGAGGGCGGATTCGAAGAAAGCAGATTCGCAAAAAGCGGATTTAAAGAAGGCGGATTCGGAAAAGGCAGATTCGTAAAAGGTAGATTCGTAGAAAGTAAATTCGTAAAAGGCGAATCTAAAAAAAGCAAATCTACAGAAAATAAAAGTATTCAGTCTATATAAAGTAAAAGAAGAGTAATAAAAGTATTAAATAGAGCTCGAATTAGCAATAACAGGAAGTATATCGGTAATAAAAGCGTAAGAAAAAGCTCGCGAGTAAGTAAATCTTATAATAATAGCGAGGACGATTTTAACGATACTTATAGCGTTTTTACTAAAGATCGAAAAGTATCTTAAATACGCGAGATCTTTTCCGGTCGCGTATTTATTAGTTCGAGTATTAAATAATATATAATTTATTAGAAAAGTTATATCGATTAGCGTTATTATTATATATAAAGAAAACAAGAAGTTTATAACTTAATATTCCCTTAAGAAAGTATTATTTTATAAGATATTATCCGCGAGCTATATCTTAAAATAATTTGCCAAAAACATCGCTAGAAATAAAAAAGCGGATTATTTATATTTTTTAATAATCGTAAGGCGCTAAAAATTTACCGGCGTATTAAAAAAAGAGCGTATTATTATAAAAAGAACGTATTATTCGGAAGAGTATATTATTCGGAAGAGCGTAATATGAATTATACGGCTAATTTAAGTTATATTATTATATCCCTAACTAATACTTATCGAATATAAGATTATTTTAACTTAAGTAAAAAACAGGCCGCTTCTAATATTTTATCCCTCTTTACTAATTCGTAATAAGATTTAAAATACGTTAAAATCAAAAACGAAAAGAATATCAGCTTCTAGTTATAATTTCATTAAATTATATTATTTTATTATATATACGGCCGAATCCCTTTACTATAATTATTACTTATTCTTTTTCTTATTTGCCTTAAGATTTCTTGCCGCCTAAAGAACCGGAGCTTCTACTGCCGTTTTAACCTGCTTCTGCTTTTGCTTTTACTTCTTTAATAGCAATTCTAAGTAGTCTAATAATAAGCTATGCTTCTTCAATAATATACTAGAGCTGCTTTTATAACCTGCCTCCTTAAAAAATATAAAACTAAAAGCATCGGCGTCCGAGCTAAAAATTAATCTGCTGAATATCTCCTCCACTTATTAAATATTAATATTAAAACCTTATAAAAAAAGGCACTACTTATTTTTAAATAAAAGCGTTATATTATCTTCTAAGATAATATTATTAAAAGCTAATATTTTAGCGATTAAAATAGAAAAGTAAATAAGAATTATAATAATCTTTAAAAGAAGTATTCCTTAAGAAAAGCGGGAAAACGACTAAAATAGATCGGTTTACTTCTCGTGCGAGAGAAAGAAGACTTTCATAAAGACCTTTACAGCGGCCTTAAGCTTATTCGAAAGAATAGCAGGCTTAGTAATAGGCTTAATAATAGACTTAATAGTAGACTTAATTAAGAAACTCTTACGAGCGGAGGAAGACTGCTTAACTAGCGTAATAAAAGCTTTAAGAATAAAGTTTTGCTTAATAATAATCGAAGAAGTAAGAGCCGTCTTAAATTTAGTAAAAATAAAGACCGAGGAGCGTAAAGCCTAAGTAATTAAGCTCTCCGAGGAATAACCAGCTAGCTTAGCTTAAGAAGTCTCTTAAGTCTCCTTTGAATAAATAACTGCCGCTATTAAAGTTAATACGGCAAGATAAGAAAGAGCTTACTTTAATAAACGAGGTAATAAATCTCTATTCTATTACCTATTTACTCGAAGAGCTTCGTCGCTGCCGCCAAGAACTGGAAAAGTTAATATAAATTACAGAAAGTTATTAAGAAACTTACTCGTGCTCTCTTTTTCTCTGCTTTTAATACTTATTCTATATTACTAGTTCGTGATCGCATAATGCGTCGAGCTAGAGTTTAGTATTATTTCTAAAGAAATAAAAAAGAAGCTTTTTAAAGTTATTAATTTATTTTACGCGATAAACCGTGCGCGTATATTTTTAATATACCGATATATTAAAATACTAAGCAACTCGCTCGGTGGCTTAGCAACTTAGAAAAGTATTATTTTAATATACTAATATACTAAAATATTCGTATTTTTTATAATTCCGATCTTCGCCGATATTTCCTTTACTACGCATTCCTTGAGAAATTATTTATAATAAATATATTTACTTTATCTTAAGATCTTTTAAATACTATAAGATAATTTAATTATTACCCCGACCGGCAAGTAAACTTCTAGCCCCTCTTTATAAGATCTGCTAATAGCAACTAGCCTTATTTAAGAGTTTCTAGACGGCATTTTCCCCGCGAGCGCCGATATCATCTAATTAATTAGAGCCTCGCTATTTGAAATCCAGGCTTACGCCGCAGCCGCCAACGACCGTAAATCTTTTATATTACGCTCTTCTTTAATTCCTATGCGCTTAAGAAGTAAGAATATTATATTCCTTAAGTTTCCGGATATCCTGATTATAATATTATATCTAATAAATAAGACTTAGCAATAAATTATATAAGATCAGGTTCGACGCCTCGAGAGAGGTCTAGTTTAAGAGAATAATTCTTATATATTAGATTTTATTTTAATTCTGCTATTATATCTTAATATAAGTCAGACTCAAGCCGATTAAATCGCCGCCAACTTCTTACGCAGCACTACCCCATTCGGCGTCCTTTCTTAAACGGTTATAACTATTATCAGAAAACTTTAAAGCTACTTAGATCCGAAAGAAAAAATAGCTCTACGAGATATATTACGTTAAAGCTTAATTAATATAAACCCAGAAAAGTACGCTATTAAAGCATTTCAAAATACTATAGGAATATAAAAAGCTCTTATCTTTTCTGCGCTTTAATACAACGCAACTTAAGTCTTCGCAATATAATATTATAGAAATAATTAATAATTCTGGAAGCTATATAAAAGAGAAATCAGAAGTAGTAATAGCAACGGCATCTAATTCCGCGGGGATATTTATTAAAAAATAAGTAAAGCTTCAATATTTGCAAATTAATTACGGATTATATTTCAATCTTATCCAGACAAGTCGGGCGTTAATAAGAAGATCCCTCGCTATAATAAATACAAAATAAATAAGCCGGACCCCGAAAAGATATTTATAATCCTCGACCGACCATTAATAACTCTTGCTATTCGGGATTACTAAGCCTTAAGCAGCCTTAGCAATAGCTATTTCGACCTTATTAATATAATATTTCCCCGAGTTAATAATAACGGAAATCTTTCGACCTATTAGACTCGCTATATATACTTCGGGGCGGTCTTTTCTATCCATAATAATCATTTTATCACCCTTCTTAACACCGTTGCACGAACCGGCGGATTAAGATACGTTTATTATAATAATATAAAACTCAATAGCTAAATTAAAAGTATTAAGTAAGGATTCCATAAGTACGTAAAAATAAAAAAATTCGCGTTAGACTTATTAATATATATTAAAGTAAACGAGTAAAAAAGGTTAAAAATCGTAAAAGAATAATTCGAAAGGAGAAGCGTATTCAGGTATTATATAATAATTCTTATATTCATATTTATTAAAATAGCAAGAAAAAAATCCTTATAAAAGTAAGCAAGAACAGGTTATTAAGTCCAACTTAGCTTATAATTATTTCTTTATTATCAAGTCTCTAATTCAGCTTATAATTATTTCTTTATTATCAAGTCCTTAGCCGAGCTTATAACTATTTCTTTATTATTAAGTCCTCGACTAAGCCTATGATTATTTCTCTGTTATCCATAGCCAAACTTATAATTATATTCTTATTATCAGTCCTCGACTAAACTTATAACTATCTTCCGGCGATTAAGTCCTCGACTTAATATTTTTATAATTAGCTTTCTGTTATTAAAAAGAGTAACGGAGAATATTTAAGAGTTCGCGGTCTAAATATTTTAGCATATTAATATATTAAAATATTAAGGCGCTAAACTAATTACGATTATTTTACTAACGTATAAACTACTAAATTAATAATTATTTTCTTATTACAAAGCCGGGCTATCGGCAGTTACGTCCAAAATCAGATTACATAAAATCAGCAAGCTGAAATCTCTTATAAGAAAGGATATTTTATCACAACAGTAAGTTCAAGATAAGCATTTATATATTTGAATTTATTTCTATTTCTTCTATCGCTTCGACTACTAGCTCTTTTATCTTATTACTTTCGACGGCTTACAAATCCCTTACTATTCTTCCCCTTATAATAAACTCCCTAAATCTATCTAAAGAAAGTAATATTTAAGTATAGAATATCCTTCTTATTATCGCTTATCTCGCTCTTAGTAATAAGATATTACGTAAGAAGCGATCCGAGGATACTTCTATTACGGCTTATAAAGATTAGGAAGTCAGCAGATATCCCGACCAGACAAAGAGAAAATATATACAAAATATACTTAAATCTAATAACAAATAAAATACTAAATAATAATCTAAGAAGTCGCAAAGGAATACTTAATGCATTAATAAGACTAAAGAATAATAAAGCGCTCGTAAGTGATTCGATAGCAGGTTTGCTAGCGATTAATAAGCCGAAAGTAATTATATAAATTATCAAAAAGCACTTAAATAAAAAGTAAAGAATTCACGTACTTTCAAATATAATCCGGAATAATTTTATAATATTCTCGGCGCCGTAAGCAACGATTTTCTCAATAAGGCTTCTGAACTTAAGTATTATTAGCGTACAGATATATACTATACGGATAAGAACTGACCTCTTGTAATAACTCTCTTAAGCTACGTATTATAAGTTCGGAATTAACGCTTAAAGAAAAACTTGAATTAAGAGCGCCTTAAAAGGTAAGTTCGCGGCGCGATAATATTATAAAAGTAAAATTAATAATTATAAAGTAAAAAGGAAATTATTTAAAAGGAAAATATTTTAGTATACCGAGATGCTAAAATACGAAAAGGCTAGCCCCGCGGCTAAGCGCTGGTCCGTGCGCGGTTATTTTAGCGTATCGCTATACTAAAATATCTAATATAATCTAATAACGGCCTAAGTAAATAATAATAATTACTTTTTTAAAAAACAAAAACTCTTCCTTCTCATATATTACTTTTCCTTATATTTTACGCGTTTTCCTCTTCCTTATTATATATTCTTAAAGATATTCGACGATAATATTAAGATTAAATACTTTCTGTATATTAAAGATATTATATATAATTATAAATTCCTCAGATAAGATATTAATTACCTCGCTTACCTTACGAGTAGCAGCTACTTTTAAGCTCGTAAGTCGAATACCGCATGTTCTTATACCTTAAATTAACTCTTTTAAGCTATTAAAATACTCTTTCAAATGATTATAACGAAAGATAATAGCGATACCGTCGAGAATAAGATCCGATTTACGATAACTTTCCTCACCGGAGCCGCCGTAAAATTAAATATTAATATTACTCCGATTCTTTAACTTGTTTTTAAGAAGACTTCGCAAGCCATAGCAATCGAAACTACTTAAAATAATACACTTCTTACCGTTCCAGATAAGCTATTATCTTACGCAAATAAGCTTATTATAATTGAAAAAAAGTATAACCCAAAAGGTCTCAAGTCCAGCTTCTCCCTACTACCACACACCGACCCAGCTATACTAGCCGCTTCCGCTGACAAGTCTACTAAAACCATTACTACCTCAGCCACTTCCGCTAATACGTTTACGAAAACTATTACTACTTCAGCCTACTCTTCCAAAAATACTAAATCGAATCCTTCTAAGAAGAAAGCCCTTAAGCAATTCGCTCTCACAAATAACCTACAAAGCTCAGAGATGCAAAAGCTAAAAGCTAAATTTATTAAAACTTTACAAAACGCCGAGTTCGACTTTACGAAGAATAATTCTACCGCCATAACTAAGTTCATTATTAAAAAGATTAATAATATCGCGGCGATATTTTTCACAACCGTTTTCAACTTAAAAAGTAAAGCCCGCGCATTAGCTATTATCAAAGCATATCGAGAGTCCCAGGAAGGCGAGAACCCAATCTCCGTCCATATTACGGCTCAGCGACTTGCAAAAGATATTAATATTCTAAATAATCTCCGAGGCTTTTACACGGCTTTTACATCGTTCCAGACTTCTGTCGACAAGCTTAACATTATCGAAAATCTAGTCTCTCTCGTAAACAAGCACATCTTCAAACAGCGCCTTGATAGCATTTAATCCAGTCTTATTCCGATTTTAAGAAAGTATATTACCAATAATAAATTAATTTTGGTTTAAAGCCGTAGCTAAAAGACTCTCATCTTAGACTTTATTACTGCGCAACTTAAAATACTAGCAAAAAGTAACTTATTAAACAACATCATTCAAGAAGCTTAAGTTATATTTTTACTAATTAAGAACTTCGGCTTTAAAATCCTTGCTTTAATCCTTTAAACAATTATTAAATTATAAGTATTTTAGCATATCGATATACCGAAACTTAATTATATACTTATTAACTTAATATAATTTAAAAACCATTAAAGTATAAAAGATAATCGAGATCTTTAGTATCGCCGCTGAAGTTAGAGTTCTTAACGCCGTTCGACCTATTTACGACCAGGCCTTGATTTCGATTATTAATTCGATTCTCTTCGATTATAATATTCTTATATTAAAGTTAAAATAAAACGATAAGCCCGCACCTAATAAGACCTTCTTAGATTCTTTAACTCTTAAGGAAGACCTTATAAAAAATATAAAAAAAGAAATCAAGGATAAGCCAGAGAAGGGTAATAAGAAATCAGATACTAAGAAATCAAGTACTAAGACCGAGACCGAGACTAAGATTAAGACTAAGACCAAGATCGATATAGATGCGATAGAAGACTTAAAAGACGTAAACGAAGACATTGAAATAGAAGATTATAATAATAAAAATCAGAATAAAAGGAATTTGAAAGAAGAAAGTAAGAATTAAAACAAAGAGATTAATAGTAAAAAAGAAAAAGATTTAAAGGAAAAGAATTTAAAAGAAAAGGGTTTAGAAGAAAAGAGTTTAAAAGAAGAAGGTTTAGAAGAAGAAGGTTTAGAGGAAAAGGGTTTAAAAGAAGAGAATAATAAGGACGATAAAGGCAATAAGAGCTTCACTCTTATTAAAAGTATTACTTCTATTACAAAGGTTATTAAAATCAGTAACGATAATAATCCTTTTAAAGGTTTCGCCGACATTAATAACAAGTAAATAAGTTAAATAAGGCACGTATAATAAATTATAAATCTTATATAAAATTACTTTTATTTATTTCGATTAGTACTAGTGATATTTTAGATTTATATTAAGCGTAAAGTAATTATTAAATAACTTAATATTTAATATTATAAAAAGAATTAAAGTTCTTAAAGAATTAAGTATTATATAATAAAAATAGTATTAAATAAAAGCGCTGTTATAAATATTTTATTTTATTTAAAATAAAGATAATATTATAATAATATTAAACTATTACGACAAGAGCTCTATTATAAACAAATTAAGTATTTAATTAATAAAAATGATACTATAATAATATAATTTTAATATGACTGAAATAATGTCATAATAATTTAATGCGCTGGTATAATTATTTTATTTTATTATGACTAAGATAATGTCATAATAGTATTAAACTAGTATAATAAATGCGCTATCATAACTGTATATTTTATTATAACTAAAATAATGTCATAATAATATTAAACTAGTATAACAAGTGCGCTATCATAACTGTATATTTTATTATAACTAAAATAATATCATAATAATATTAAACTAGTATGACAAGTACGCTGTCATAACTATATATTTTATTATGATTAAAATAATGTCATAATAATATTAAACTAGTATAACAAGAGCTCTATTATATTATAAATAAAATCTTAAAGCAATTAATAATAAATTAAAAAACAACCTTTTAATTTATTAAAGATATTTAAAACCTTAATTTTTTTATAAGCGGATATTTTTTAAATCGTAAGAATTAAATAAAAAACACTTTTACGTAAATAATAAAAAATATTAATTATATACGTTTTTATTAATAATTTTAAACTTTATTTTATTTATATATATTCTTAATATTAATAAGACTTAATAAAAGGCTTAACTTAATTAAGGCCATCTTTATAAATAATAATTAAAATTAATTCCTAAATTATCTTAACTTAAACTAATAAAAATTATTATAAGTTTAATAAGCTTAAAACTTAATTAAATTATTAATTTAAACTTATTATGACGACTTAGTCGTATACGTGAGCTTAAGAGCCTTAGGCTATTAACTAAGGAGTTACTTATATTTAAAAGCCATACTCGCGCCACTTCTATAGCTCTTTAATTAATTTTTTTAAGTTAAACCGTTATATTAAAATTAATTCCTTAGCTAAGCGCTATAATACGTTACGCTACGATACAATACAATACGCTATATTATATTATAATACGAGTTTACTTAATTCTTTATTTTGCCTTAATAATATATTACGGCGTCTTATTTTAATTTTTATTTTTATTTATATTTTTAAAATTTTTACTTTTTTTATAATAATAATTACGTTAATTTAATAACTTTAATAATTATAATTAAAGGTTTAAGCTTTTTAATAATAAATTAATATTCTCTTTTTACGTCTTTTATAACGGCTTAAATTATACCTTTTAAAGTTAAAGAAATTTAATAATAATATTATTAAATAAAATACTTAACTGCTTTTAATTAAAATTAAACTTATAATCGACGGCAAAGTAATTAATAATTTTACCGCGTAATTTTATTACGTTTACTTTAATTTAAAATTATAAGCTTAATCTCTTATCTTATTTTAATTAATAATTATTAAATTTATTAAAACCTAAGATTATTAAATAATCTTCGATTAGCTCGTGCGAGTATACGACTCTTTTATAAAAGTATAAGAAATAAAAAATAAGCTTTTAAAGTATACGTAAAATATAACTCTTTATATATTTTATTTAATATATTAACTTTTAAAGCTTTACTTTTTTTATAACTTTTTAAAAGCCGTATACTTTATACCCTCGCTATAATATAAATATTAATATTAAAGACTTTATAAAAGTTATATAAATACATTTTTTAAAAATTAATTACTTAAATAAAATTAATTACGTTAATTTTAATTTAAATAAAAAGACGTATATTAATATATAAACGCGACTAAATGTAATTAATAATAAGTTATATATAATTCTTAAATAATAAAAGCGTTAAAAATAATAAAGAAATTATATAAATTATAAAGATTATTATTATTAAGTTAAAAAGTATTTTTATAATAACTTAATAATTAAAATTAAAAGCTATATTAAAGTTAAACGTTAGCTTTATATATTAAAGCTTTAAGAATATTATAATAAAAGTAAGATTAAAAGTAAAAAAGATATAAATAAAATTAAAAATATAAAATAAACGTTAAAAGCTAACTTTATAAAAAGAAGGGATAATATAACGACTTAGTCGTATATATAAACTTAAAAGCCTTAAGTTATTAATTAAAGGGTTATTTATATTTAAAAGCTATACTCGCGTTACTTTTATAACTCTTTAATTAATTTTTTTAAGTTAAATTATTATATTTATAAATTATAATAAATATATAAAAAAGTATTTTAATATAAAAAAGTACGTATTAATAAAAGCGTATATTTTTATATATAAAATTAATTAAAAATTATTCGGTTTTTAAATTATATTTAAAATATATTTATTAAAATATATATTAAATTTTTTTAATAATTTAATATTATTTAAGGTTTCGAATTCATTAATAATAATATAATTAAATATATAATTTTAATAATTATTAATATTTAAGTCTTATAAATTAATATTAAACTTATTAAACTTAATATAATAAATAAATAAAATAAAATAATTAAATAATTTATATTTTTAAATAATATAAATAATAGTATTTATAATTATTATTAAAATAATTATAATTAAACTAAAAAGCATTAAAATATAAAATTATTAATTAATTTATAATATTAATTATAATAATTATACGATTTATAAATACGTTTTTTAATAATTAATAATTTAATTAACGTAATAAAGTTTATATTTAATTTTAAAGTATAATTAAAGCATTATATAAAAATAATTAAATTATTATACGCTAAAGTTTTTTTAAGCATATCGGGCGTATTTATTAATTACGCCTTATTATATTAATTTATATTAAGGGCTAAAGGCCGTTGATAAAACCTTTAAGCTTTATTAAACTTAACTTTTAAAATTATTTATATTTTTTTATTTAATACTTTAAAGTAATATATTAACTTTAAAAAAAATTATAAAAATAAATTAATATAATTACGTAAAATATATATATTATACTTAACTTTTAATATAAATTAATATAATAAAGCGCAATTAATAAATATATCTTTTAAATTCTTAAAAATTCCTTAACGTATAATAATTTAATTATTTTTATATAATATTTTAATTATATTTTAATTTTATTTATATAATTAATTTATAATTTAAATTAATATAAATTTATAATATATTTTTTAAAAATACTTTTTAATAAATACTTTTTAATTTAAAATTTAATTTTTATAAAATATATACTTTTAAAAATAAATATATTTTATATTAATATAAAAAGAAAAGTTATTATAATTAAAATAATTTTTAAAATAATTTTTTAAATTTTTATATATTTTTTAATTTATAAAAATAAAAACGTTTTTTAAATAATATTATTATTATTATAATTAACTAAAAGTTAATATA
>JAGTJL010000051.1:0-29692 GCA_020746875.1 Rhexocercosporidium sp. MPI-PUGE-AT-0058 | reverse complement strand
CGTTTTTAAATATAATTAATTTTTTTTAATAAAATTAATAATTTATTAAAAAGTAAATACGTTTAATATTATTAATAAAAAAGTAAAAGATATAATATATTATATTAAAAAAAAGAGAATATACGAGCTCGAGAAAATAAAGGAAATATATAAATAAAATATTAAATTAAAGAGCTTATAACTTTAAGCCCTTTTTAAAGTAATAAAGCTTAAAAGACGCCGAAGTCTAGGCCTTTTGTCCTTATAATAAAATTTACCGAATTTATTTTAAATAATTTATTTCTCGTTTTTAAAGTATTAAATATATTTTAATATTAATTAAGGCGTTTTTAACGACGTAATTCGGCTATTTTTGGTCCGACCTTTTTTAATATTAATATTTTGCGTATTAAAGCTGGCATTTCCAATAGTTTAAGTACTTTTATATTAAAGGTAAGTAGTTTCCTTTTAAACTTCTTATGCTTTTTATTATATTATAAAAGACTATTAAAGTGCCGTATTTAGTTTTACTTTAAGAGCTAGGAAATCTTTAAGTAAATAAGTTTACACTAGTTTAAGCACTTATTGGTTTTAGTCTTTATAATTAATATAAGAGGCCTTTAGGCTTTTTTACGTATTTTACTTTAGCTTTTCTATTTACTTTTTGCGTAAGTTATTAAAATATATAATAAAGAAAACACTAAACATATAATAAGAAAGTAATAAAATAAGTATTAAAAAGTAAACGTAAGAAATACTTATTTAACGAATATTAAAGATATTATATATTTTAAAAATATAATTTATTAAAGTAAAAGAAAAGTATAATTTAAATAAAAAGGAAAAGTTATAATAATAAAAATCGTTATTATCGTTAAAAAATATTACTTTAAAGGCTATTTTAAATATAATAAGATATAACTTAATTACGTAACAAATAAACCTCTAAGGTCAACCCCACCATAATATTAAAACGTCGATTATATTTAAAGCTTATTTTAAAATCTTAATAAAATACTTTAGCTTTTTTAAGATATACAATTAACTTATAAGTAAATAAAGCCTTAACTTTGATTATTAATTCTTTTTTTTTTCTTTTTTTTATATTAATATATAAAATACGTAAATTATTTAATCCTTTTATAATTATATTAATATTTTATTTTATAATTTAATTAATATCGCGAGTCAGCTTCTCGATAATAAAAATAACTTCTTCTTAAATATGTCTTTTTTAATTTAATTTAAAATAAAATACCGAACTCTTTTTAAAGACGTCGTTAATTTCTTAAGTTAAAGAATTATTCTTATACTTTATAAACTCGAGGCGAATTATAAAGTTAAGCTTTTTAAATTATATTATTAAAAAAGCAGTTTTATTATTACTCGACCCGAGTCGAAGACGGTCAGCTTAAGTAATTCATATAAATAAAACTTCTTTTTTAATTAAAGTATTAATTTCCTGCTCGACTCGGAATAAGTTTTTTATTTTAACGTATATTTTATTAAAAGATTATATATTTTTTATATTAAAGGTATTATTATTTTTTATAAAAGTTCCGGCCTTTTACCTTAAATACTTAAATAAAGCCGTTAAAAACGTTATAATTATTTATTATTTTATAATAATTTTCTTTTATATATAAGCTCGATTAACTTCTTTAAAAGCTTAAAAAAACTATTAATATTAAAATTTAAAAACATTTTTTATAATATATTTAAAATTATTAAATATCTTTTTTAAGTTTTAAAGAATATAACGATATTATTTAAAGTTAAACGTTTAATATTTTCTTATAATTTCTTTAATTAACTCTTAATAAGTGCTATTAAGAAAGTCGGGAAGCTACTCGATGTTTTGGCTTACTTTAAGAGTGTAATAATTTACGACGTATTATTTCTTTTTAACGTTATTTATAATACTTTAAGCTGTAAAAAGCTACTTTAAAGTCTTAAAAAACTTAATAATATTAATTTTATTAAAATATAAATAATTAAAAGTACTTAAAGTTAATATAACTTAAGCTATTATAAAATAAAAAGATCTTTTAATAAAGTCCGTAATAAGTCGTGCGGCTTAAGATTATAAGATTATATTAAGCCTCGGCTAAACTCGCTTAATAATATAAGATTATATTAAGCATACCTTTCCATAACTCAACTACCTTTGCATAAAGCTCCGGCTTCGCATAAAGCCTCGGCTTCCGTGCTTTGAACCTCGGAAGCTTTAAGCTTCCAGTAAAGGGTTATTCAGGGCTAAAACAGTGGCTTCATCAAGCCTTAAGCTTCCGTGTTTTAAACCTCGGAAGCTCTGGTAATATAAAGCTAGTCTTGATATAAAGCTAGTTTTAATATAAAGCTAATAACCGATGCGAGAGCAAATAGCCGATGCGAGAGTAAATAGCCGATGCGAGAGCTAAATAGCTTGGCGCCTAAAAGTAGTTATATAGACCTAGTTTCCCCCGAAGTAATTGAATCATTATTCACACCAAATCTCTTCTTTTCAAAGATATAAGCTATTAAGACGCTATATTACTAGAAGTAATTTCGTAATAATAATTATTTAAAGCCTTATTTATTCCGTATAATATAAAAGTTTTAATAAGTTTATATTATCTTAATATAAGTCGTGTTAATTAACAAGCCTAAGCGGAAGTAGCTTAAGCTTAAAGCAGTGCTATATAGCCTATATTAGCGGAGTTAAGTCTTCTCTACTTCAAAGGCGAATATAATATAACTTAAATATATATAAGTTAAATAAGTATTATATAAGTTAATAAAACTTAAGAAACGGCTTAAGCTCTTATATTAAAGCTTTTTAAAATAGCTATTGCCTTAGTTATAATTAAATATATCTTATTATAAGTTATTATTGCTACTTCTGTTTCTCTTCTTTTTCCTCTTTATAATTAAAATATTATTTATAAGTATTCTTAATAATTATAATAAAGTAGGATTAATAATTCTAGCGATATTAAGCTTTATTAAAAGTCTAGTAGGCATAAAAGTAAAAGAGCTTGTAAAGCTTATAAAGCTAGTCTTAGTAATAAAGTAATCTATAATCGAGGTCGCAGAGCTTCCTCGAGTTATAAAGAAATTATTAATAAGTCGTTTAGACTCTTTACCTTTCGAGTTACCGCTAAAAGCGTTATTTTTAATATTATTTTTAAATATAATTAATTTTTCTTAATAAATTTAATAATTTATTAAAAAGTAAATACGTTTAATATTATTAATAAAAAAGTAAAAGATATAATATATTATATTAAAAAAAAAAGAATATATAAACTCGAGAAAATAAAGAAAATATATAAGTAAAATATTAAGTTAAAGAGCTTATAACTTTAAGCTTTTTTAAAGTAATAAAGCCTAAAAGACGTCGAAGTCTAAGCTTTTTATTTTTATAATAAATAAACGTATAAGCTTAAATAAAATAAACAAATCTTATTAAATATAAAAGCTTTATTATTATTAAAGTCAATTTCGGCGTAAAATAACTTAAAACCGAAACTAATTAAAAAAGCATAAAATAAAACCCCGTATACCTTTTTATTAAGTTCTGTCTCGCCAGCCTAAAATAAGCCTTTAATAAAAAAAAGAAAAGGAAAAGAATAATAAATACGCTTTTTAAAAATATAATTAACGTTAAAATTCGCCGGATTTATTTTAAATAATTTATTTTTTATTTTTTAAAATATTAAATATACTTTAATATTAATTAAAGCGTTTTTAATAACGTAATGCGGCTATTTTCGGTCCGACCTTTTCAGTATTAATATTTTACGTATTAAAGCTGGCTTTTTTAATAATTTAAGTATTTTTATATTAAAAGTAAGTAGTTTTTTTTCAGACTTTTTATACTTTTCGTTATATTATAAGAAACTATTGAGGTGCCGTATTCAGTTTTATTTTAAAGGCTAAGAAATCTTTAAATAAATAAATTTATATTAATTCGAGTACTTATTAATTTCGGTTCTTATAATTAATATAAGGGGCCTTTAGGCTTCTTTACGTATTTTACTTTAGCTTTTTTATTTACTTTTTACGTCGGTTATTAAAATATATAAAAAGGAAAATATTAAGTATATAATAAAAAAATAATAAAATAAGTATTAAAAAATAAATATAAGAAATAATTATTTAACGAATACTAAAAATATTATATATTTAAAAAGTATAATTTATTAAGAAAAGAAAGAGGTATAAATTTAAATAAAAAGGAAAAGTTATAATAATAAAAATCGTTATTATTATTAAAGAATGTTATTTTAAAGGCTATTTTAAATATAATAAGATGTAGCTTAATTACGTAACAAATAGACCTCTGAGTTCAACCCCATTACATTATACCGCATTTTATATAAAGATTTAGAAAATCAATAATAAAAAAATATATTAACTAAAAAAGTCTACGTTAAAGGAATAGACTTACGTACGCTCGCAGTTATTAAAGAAGGTAATTACTTAACCTTTAACGTTAACGTTAAAAGAATAAAACTATAAGCTATAATGAATTCTAAAGCGTAAAAAAACTTCATATTTTTTATTATTATAATTTAGTATTTCTTACTTATTAAAGTTAAAAAGAATAAGTACTAACTAGTACTCGTCGATAGAGGACTTGCCGCGAAGGGCTTAATTAATATACAAATAAAACGATTATATATAAGAATCGACAAACACTCTAAATATATTTAGTTTAATATAATTAAGATTAAAAGACACGACATTATCTTAAGGCTATTATAAATATAACTCTATAACCCCAAGATCGACTGGAAAACGTAAAAACTAAAATTTAATAATTATAAAGGCTATTTTTAAAATAAGAAGTTAATAAAAGGCTTAAGAAGGTTAAGCGCAATCTTTAAGGAAAAGTTAAAAAATAAAGTAATAGGCCTTATAACAGTCGTTATATTGTCAGAATATAAACGATTTAAGACATTATTTAAAAAGGAACTAGGTAATAACGCCTTACCTAAACATTAAGACTATAATTATTAAATTAAGTTAATTAAAGACATAAAGCTAATATTTTAACTCTTACGGGAATATTTAGCCACGGACTTAATAATAATTAAGAAATATATTAATAAAAACCTAATAATGGGATTTATTTAAGAGTTTAAATCCTCTTAAAAAAGTAACGTCTTCTTCGTAATAAAAAAAGACGGCGGACAAAAAATATACATCGACTACCGTCGATTGAATAATATTATTAAAAAGGATTATTACGTATTACCTTTAGTTAAAGAATTACGCGACAGGCTTAACGGCGCTAAGATTTTTACTTAATTAAACCTACGAAGCGCGTATAACCTTGTAAAGATAATTAAAAGAAAAAAAAAACAGCATTTTGGATACGTTTTAATTATTATAAGTATACGGTTATGCCCTTTAGATTAACTAACGCGCTTATTATATTTTAACGTTTAATTAATAATATTTTACGACAATACTTAAACGTAATGTATATATATTATTTAAACGACATTTTAATTTACTTTAAGACAAAAGAATAATACGTAAAAAACGTTATAATAATATTAAAAAAGCCTCCAGCTTTTTTAATACTTTTAAAACCTAAGAAGTGTTATTTTTATAAGAAAGAAGTCACTTTTTTAAGCTATATAATTATTATTATAAGACTGGTTATAAACTTATAAAAAGTTAAAATAATTATTAAATAAACTAAACTTATAAATATTAAAAAAGTTTAATCTTTCTTAAATTTATTAATTTTTATCGACAATTTATTCGAAACTACTCGAAGATCGCCGTACTACTTATGAAATTAATATATAAGAATAAAAGCTTCGACTAAAGCGATAAGGCAGAGGCGGCCTTCTTAAACTTTAAGGAAGCCTTTATTAAAGAATTAGTCCTTATATCCTTCGACTTAAATAAAGAAATTATAATAAAGACAAACGCCTTCGATTATATTATTAAGGCCGTATTAAGCTAACCGGGCGAGGACGGCAAATAATAACTAATCGTATACTATTCGCGGAAACTCTTATTAATAAAACTTAATTATAATATTTACGATAAAGAGCTATTAAAGGCTATAGACGTAATACGTAAATAAAAGGTCTACATCGAGGGATTACCTTATAAGGTACGGATTTTAATAAACTATAAAACTTTTATTTACTTTACGATTATAAAAGAATTAAACCGACGACAGGTTTAATAATATAAAACACTTTTTATAGTTAAGCTTTAATTTTCATATATTAAAGGAACGGAAAACGTTAAGGCCGACGCCTTTAATAAAAAACCAGAATATTTTATAAATAAAATATATAAGTCGTATATTATATTTAAAAGAGATAGTGACTTATTAATAATTAATTATAAGTAGTTAATAGCGACAAGCTAAAGCCCCGAGAAAATCTGGAAAGGCTATGTTAAAGACTTAATAATAATTAAATAAAAGAAGCAGTTAAGCGAAGGGTTCTCTTTTACCGCTATCGAAGCTCTTTTATATTAAAGACGAGTTTATATTCTTACTTAAAATAAAATAAACTTCATTAAGGAATAATATAAGCTATCGGCCTATAGGCATTAAAGGATAATTAAAACATTATTAAGGATTTTTAAAAAATATTATTTCTTAAAAATAAGAAAAGTAACGTCGGACCCCACCATTCCGGCCACCCCTAGTTTCCGGCCACCTCGCTTAACCTCACCGCCCCTCGTACCTACCTACTTTAGTAATTAATAATTAATTTAATTCTTTATCGATTTCTTTAAAATTTTAAATCTAAATCGTTTTTATTATAAGGCGTTAATATACGGAAGCTAACGTTTAAAACGCCCTTTAGGAGATCGCAAATGACAAGTCTAAGCGAAAGGCATCGCTAAAGTAAGGGGTTCTAAGGACTACCCTTTAAGGTCGAATTACAACCGCATCACTACACCGGGAAGCCGCTAGCTATTTATAAAGGCTACCTACGATATTAAAAGACAAATTAATTAATTAGGTACTTAATTAAGAGGCTATTAGTCGTGGAGTTATATATGGACAAATCAGGATTTTCACTTAAAGGCTTTTAATACTTTAAGGGAATTATAATCCACTCGGACGACACTAAATAAAGCGATTTTTAGCACAAAATCCTATTCTTAAGACTAAAAAGCAAATCTACGTTGATTTTATACGTATTAATAACGCTTTTTCTAAAGTTATTAAGCCTTAGTTCTAAAAATTAAATATCCTCGCTATTAAAGCAATTCTAGTTAACTATTAATAAAATATAGACGAAACTAATATTATAAAAGGCTGCGGTTTTAATAAACTAATTATAAAACACGTTAAAAAGCGTAAGGTTTAAAGGAAATAGCCAAGTTTACGTACCTAAACGTCAATTATTAAATATATCTTTATAACTAGAGTTTCTATAGCTCCGGCTATAATTTATAAATGAAAGTCGGTTTAGCAATAATAGTTTCCGTCTTAATTAAATAAATTCAATAATTAATACTTTATTGCCACGGAAAATAAATAGACGACTAACGAAACGGCTCTTAAATGGCTAGAGAAGGTATTTATTCCTTAAACAAAACCACGCAATCCTTTAGTAAGACTCCTTATTTTAGACGGCCACGGGAGCTATAAGACTACGGATTTCCTTTAGAGGTGCCTTAAGCATAATATTTACGTCTTATTCTTACTTTTATATACGTCATACGTTTTATAACTTTTAGATTTAACGATTTTCTCTCCCTTAAAGTATACGTACCGAAAACACTTGTATTCTTTAAGTTCTTTACTTAATTTTATTTTAATTAATAAACGCAATTTCCTTCTTTACTATTAAAAAACACGCTAAAAAAGTTTAATAGCTTTTAATATTAAAGCTAAGTAAAGGACTACTAAATTATAGCTAGTATTTATAGTAAAACCTTTTATAAGTCTATTACTATTAGAAAATAATAATAATTTAATAATTATACTTATTTTAAACGTATTAACGATACCTTTAAAGGTTTTTAATAACTTACTTAAGCTATATACATTAAGAATTAAGAAAGAACTTCATTTTTAGCTCCAGGATTTGACCTTTAAATTATATAATTACCTTTTAATAAACGTTTACGTATTAAAAAGATTGTAAAGAGAATTAATGAAAACGATTATAAATTAAAATAGGCAAAAATAAAGATTTAAGAGTTAAAAACGAAATTAAAGTAATTCCAATTAAAAAAACGGAGGAAAGTACAAACTAGTTTAAATTCCAAGTTTATGACAACATATATTATTTTTAAGGCTTAAATTACAATTAAAAATCGTTAAATTATACCTATAAAATCAGAATTAAAAGGAGATTCAGATTTCATAATTTTATATATAGAAGTTAAAGTAATATAAAGTTATTAAGCCTTAAATAAGAAGTAATAAAATTAAGCGAGGTGGCCGGAAACTAGGGGTGGCCGGAATGGTGGGGTCCGACGTTAATTAAGGACGTGGTCTCGTTTTATAATATATGTATACGAAATAAAGTAAATTATTATACGCTGTATAAGCTTATAAAGTCATTAACGACACCGCCACGCTTATAAAAGTCAATCGCCTTAGACTTTATAATCGAACTACTTCTCTTAAAAGACTTAATTATTAAAATTATTTATAATTTAATTTACGTGATAACGGATAAGATAATAAAGTACGCGTATATAATACCGGTATTAAGTATATAAAATACGCCGATAATAACGTAAGTATTCTTTTAAATAATCTTTATAAATTACAGAATATTAAACGAGGTTATCTTAAATAAAAATAAACTCTTTATCTCGAAGTTCTAGAAAACATTAATATTACTCTTAAAAATAAAATAAAAAATATTAATAGCATTTTATTTTTAAATCGACAGTTAAATAAAATAAAATAATTAAATAATAAAGACTTATCTTCAATATTATATAAATCATAAATAAGACTGGGTTTAATTATTCTTAACTACTTAATTTATATATAATAGCGCAAATTAAGAGACTATTAAAATATTGCCGTTTTATATGAATTACGGGTATAATTTAACGGCATATAATACACCGATTTCAGGTCGAGGGACCGCGTATAAAATTATATTATAAAAAGATGAGCTTAAATAATTATATAACGAATTATTAACGGATATTTTATTTATTATATAAAGATTAGTCATTTATTATAATAAGAAGCGTAGTATAAGACTAACGCTAAGAGAGGGGGATAAGGTTTACTTACTTAGAAAAAATATCGCGACTAGGCGATTAAATAATAAATTAAATTATAAAAAACTAAGATTATTTAAAATTATAAAGGTTAAAGGATTAATTAATTATTAATTAACACTTTTAAAAATTATAAATATTTACTTAGTATTTTATATATTTCTCCTCGAACCAGCACCGCTAGGGGTATTACTAGCTCTTATTATAAAAGTATAACCGGTGAACTCGAACGCTAAATATAATATCGAAACTATTTTGAATTATTAATATTTTCGCGGCGTCGTTAAGTATTTAATTAAGTAAAAGGGGTACTTATAATTTAAAAACACGTAAGAACTTAAGTTTAATTTTTATTACTTTAAGTAATTTTAAAGGTTTTATTTATAAAACTTAAGTTTATTTAAAATACTAAATCTATAAAGTTAAATAAGACTTACTCGACTAAGGGGAACTTGGCGAAGTCGACGGCGAATAGCGGAGTAGGCGGGCGAGCGACGGAGGCCTTTTATTTCTTTTTCTTTATAACTTTTTACGTTTTTACTTTTCTTAACTTATTTATACTCTTAAGGCCGCGATAAAGTATTTCTGCTTCTTATTTATTTAAGAACTTTTATTAATAAGCTAAGCAATCGAGGCGACTTATAATCTTTTATAAGGCCGTAGTCATCTCTTTTTAAGCTCGTAAAAACTTATCACGCGCAGATTTTTCGGCCTTACGCGTTAAACGCTCTTTTACTTTTAGCTTATCCTTTGCCTTTTCGAGAGTATTTTAACTCCCGATTAAGAGCATTTCGACATTATACCTCTTGCCAACTTTAATATATTTTAAGTAACGGCTCGACTTAGAAAATATTACATACGTCTTATTATTCCGGGTATAAAACGTATAAAATATTATTTTAAAACCGTTCTTTTCGATTTTATAAAATAAAATAAACTGTTTTCTTTTTCTTTTAAAAAATATTATATCTTTTTTTTTAATATATATTTATTTAATTATAATAAAAAGGGAAAATAACCGTAAAATATATATAATATTTCCTTAAGTTATTTAAGCGTAAGAATTACGTTAAATTAAAAAAGGAATAATATTATAAACGCCCCGCGTCCTGTAATATTAAGCCCCAAAATAGCGTAATATTTAAGATTATAAGCTTAAAAAAGTAAGAGTTTTAGAAAAAGTATATTAAAAAAGTATTACTTTTAAAAACATTTCTTTAAAAGACCTTAATACTTAGGATTTTATAAATTATATATTATATAAATATTATTATTAATAAATAATTAAAAGGCAAATAAGCTTTTAAATTACGCAACCCTTTTATATAACGACCGCTAAGACCGATAGACCGCCAGAGGTCTAGCGGTTTTAGCGGTCCTAAAAAAGACGAAGGTTTTATATAAGACTGGCACGTCTACTATTAAATAAGAGCTTTATACTTAATTAAAAAAAATATTTTAATTATATTAGTTATTGTTTACTTTATCGTACGTAATACATTTACTTCTCGATTATTAAGATTAATATAACCTACCGTATTTACACCGAGTAAATACACGGACCGTGACAGATAATCAATTACTTTTTTATTACTTTTCTTAACGAAAAGAGCATTCGCAGTAATAGTAATCTTTTCTTTAATAGTATAAGTATGTGGTGTAGAAGTGGATCAAAGCACTATAAGCAGTTGTAATTGAATTAAAGTAATTAATTATTCTTTTAAAAGCTCCAAGAATCAGAAGAAAACAGTTATTCTCTTGAAAGCAGTTTATAATAACAGAACTTAATTAAATCACGTGCAGTGCTAAGAGAGCAGCTGCCCGTGCTTATACGACACACTTCCCAAGCAATTAATAGTAATAAGCTATTGTTATTATAATTAATTATATTAAGCGAGAACAAATAATAAGAAAGACTTAAGTAAATAAATTCACTTATATGCGGTAATCAGGCAAATAACCTAATTATATGAACTAACGATTTTCTTATTAAACCTGAACTTATAAATACTCGATAATACACAAATCGACTGCTCTCGATTTACTATTTAATTAATTTATTAATCAATTAACTAATCAGCTGCTCCCTTCAATATTATAAGTGTCTCTAAGCGCTCCGCCAGAATCGTTATAGCAGAACGACGATCTGCTCGCTAAAGTAAAGTAAATAACTCGATTTTCGATCTATTAGTTTCGATTTATTAATCGGAGATCGACTGATTAAAGATTAATTAATTAAAGAATAATCGCTGACTTATAATAAGTTAAAGCTATTATTAATAGCAAGAAGAAAGTCGTTGCTAAGGCACGATTATTAATTACTCCCGTTTCCGCCCCCGCTTCTTGCCGTGCTGCTGCTGCTTCCCGGGCTTTAAAGCAGCTAGCAGGTGCTCGTATAATAATTTATCTGAGCTGTATTAATAGCGCTTTCTAAATAAAAAGTAGCGGTTAATATTACGATACCGTTAGAAAGAGTGCTCGCTGCTTCGCTTGCTCGTCCGGTTATAAGTGCGTAATTACTCCTGCTATTACTTAAGCTCTTTTTCTCGTATATCGTAATACGTTAAAAAATAAAGCTAATAAAAAAGTAAGTCGATTCAGCTGCTTTTTTCTCGCTTTTTAATTTATTATTAATTTTTCTAAGAGCTAAAGCAGTTGAGAATCCCGGTCCGTGCCGCCTTTAAAAGTAATAATATTAATAAAGCTGCTGCTGCTGGCGCTGCAATTAGTTTTAATAATAGAATTGCTTCAGGAGCTGCTAATGAATTTAGAAGTAATAATAAAGATAATAATAATAAGAAGAACGGTAAATTACTTGCTTTATTTCCAGAAAATCGAACTAATTCAGTTAATCTCTTAGAAGAAGAAGAAGAACTTCTAACTGCTTTTGCAGCTTATACTTGTATTATTAAAAAGAAGATTATTACTACTGCAAATGCTTTTTTCGTTAAGAAAAGTAATAAGAAAGCAACTGATTATCTTGCTGCTGCTGCTATTACTGAAGCTGCTCGCGCTGCTGCCGCTACTGAGACTGCTACCGGAGCTGCTCGCGCTTATAATCCGGGCTTTAGTATTCTGGCTTTCTAAGTTATATCTGCTTATAAAGTTATTCTTATTCCTGAGCAAGAAGCTTAAGTTACTCGCGTTAAGAAGCTAGTTAATATAATAATTAATACTTTAAGCGAGCTAGTTCGGGAAGTTTTAGATTTTTTACTTTCTAATAAATAAGTTATTTTTTTATTTTCTGAAGCTTAAGAACTTCTTATTTTTTAAGTATTTTTTTATATTTTAGAAATTAAAGCTTACATTTGCTTTTGAATTAAAGAATTATTAAAAGTAATTAATTCTTTAAGATATAATAATTTATACTCCCGAGCTTAATTGATTTTTAATAAAATAAAATTATAAATAAAAATTTATAAAAGAGAATTTTATAAAAGAAGATATAATAATATAAATAAAGCTTTTTAATTAGAAGGTAAGCTTATTATATAATTATTTTAAGAATAAATAAAAAATAAAGAATATATATAAAAAACTGCTTTAAAGCGAGTCTTTTAAAGAAGTTACTTTAATTAAGTACGAACATCTATTAAGTTAATAAAAGTAATAAATACTTTAAATTTCTGCCGAAAGAGGTTTTTAATAAGTCCGTTAGCTAGTATATAGCTTATAAGAAGATATTCTATTATAAAAGTACTCTTCTGAAACTCTTAGCGTAATTATATATTCTGAATATTAATATGGCGCAACTTAGTAGAAATACGCTGATTTTCCTTAACGATTAACCGAATCGTCTATTAATTATTATAGAAAATTATTTAAGCTGCTTTTATATTAAGGCGTAATTCTTGAAAGAATCGCTGAAATGCTATAAATTCCTTGCCGGTGCGCTCAACTCTAAGAAGCTCTGCTTATATTATAAACGTAATAATTATATCTTATAAAGCTGCTTTCTAAAGAATTAAACTTTTAAAAAGTATAAAGATATATCTATTAAAAGATCGCCTTGTCTCGATATCGTCCGCAAAAGAAGCATCTGATGCTATTATAAAGTAGGAATCGCGTAGCTTATAGCTATAAGTAATCGCTAAAAAACAAGTGCCGAAAAGATAACGAATTATCTAGTTAATTGCAGCTAAGTGCTCTCGGGAAGGATTAATTAAAAAATAAGAAAGCTTTAAAGTAGCAAAAGCAACATTTGCGCGTAATATGATTATAGTATAAAGCACTGATTTAACTTTTTCTTGAAACTCTTTAATTTGAGCTGAAGTAGCTTATTCTTGATTCTTTAATAGCTCGACTTAAAGTAATAATATACTTAAGTAATTTCCGTTTACTAATTCAAATCGAAAAGTAACTTTTTAAATATAAGTATCGTATACTAAAGAGATAATCTTCGCTAATCGATCTTTAATAATACGAACGCTTAAGAACTATTCCGTTTGCTCTCTTCCGGTAAGCTTATATATTATATTCAAGCCGTCGATAATTAATTTAGCGTCTTTAAAAGCCGAAGTATAATAGAGCACTTGAATATCATTGATATAAAATATTATAAATACCGTACGTTGCTTATTTATAAATATATAAGGCTCCTTTTTATAAGCGATTAACCTTAAAGTTATTAAAGTATGAGTGAAGTTACCGTATTATAACGCCGGTAAATCCCTGAGTTCGTAAAATGCGCGATTAACTTCTATTATTATTCCGTTTTATTTAAAATCGTCCGGTAAATAATAGCGTACGCGAGCACTTATTTCATTTCGTTTAGCGTTGATAAAGGCATTTATTATATCAAATTAAATTATTTCTAAATCAAATTAAGCTGCAATAGCTATAACGGTTCTGAAAAAGCAAGCAGCTAAAGTAGCTACATATATTAATAAAATTAACGTTTCAGGCTGTAAATCTCCTCTTATAACGACTCGGGAGCGACAGCGGGTTAAATACCTTAACAAATCGACTTTAGCGTAAAATACTTATTTCAAGGGAATTAATTGCTCGGTAATAAAAGTGTATTTGACGACTCTCTAGTAATTGCGCGACTTAAGGTTAATTATCTCCTTAATAGCGTCGGCTCGGAAGTGCTCTTTTAACAAGTAGTCCCTAAGGTCTTTCCAATTTAATAAGTCTTTAAGTATTTGTAATTAATAAATCTGTAAGAATTTAATTAATTATTAAATTTCGATATTTTTAAATACAAATACTAATATAATAGCGTAAATTACGCTCAGGTCTTTTCCGTCTTTTCGTATTAGTTCTTAATTAAGTCAAAAAGTCCTTAGAAAATCCTTTAAGTGCTCGCGGTTACTTAACAGTTATAATAATTCCGTAATTAGCTCTTTAATAGTTATTATATAAACGCTTCGATTCGGTTTCGTTACCTTATTACTAACTCGAGTCTTTCGATTTTTATTAATTGCTCGGTCTTTTATTCTTTTCTTTTTAAAAGATTTAAATAAGCCGGAATTTGATTTAATTAAAGCCGGGAATAATAAGCGTAAACCTGACTCTTTATTTTCTTCTAATTCTAATAATTACAGATACTTCTCGTACTCAGTTACTTAAGGCAGAGCTTTTAATTACTTAAAGCCGATACTTTCTTTAAGTGCTCTTTAACGCTTGAAACCGCGCTCTCGATCGTATAATTTTTTAAAGTAAATTATAACTTGTAATATCGACTTCCGCTTAAGGCTTATATTATTCTAGAAGTTTAATATATTATATAAGATACTTCTCTTAATTACGCTCTTAAACGCTAATTATCTTGAAATATCGACTTATTTTAAAACCTAATTAAAGTGCTTATAAGTAAGAAGTCTAGCACTCTTTCTTAACTAAATTACTCCCGAGTTCTTATTAATAAGCGGCTAAATAAAATTAAAAGCTATTAAATTAACTAGAAGTGGCGTATCTACTTTTATTAACTTAGCTAAAAGAAGAGCAAATAGCTCTACCCCCGAGCTTGAAAACTTAACCAGAAGTTTTAATACTTCCGAGCTTATAAGCTCGTCGACTTTTATAGCGCTTATTACTTCGCTTAGTTATTCTCTGTTCGGAGTAATAAACGGTATTTTTGATTCTAGTATATCAAGTGCGCTCAGTCGATTGATTATAATAAAATTAACATCCTGATCTCCTTTTTCTTCTTTTAATATTTCTATAAGATTCTTTAATATTAAGCGCGGCTGGCTGATTGCTCTTTTTATATTTAAAGAACTTAAATAAAAGAAGATTTCGTTAAAAGTAATATTCCGAGTTATTATTACATATTATAATTAAAGCATTTAGATCTTATAAATATTAAATGAGACATATTTAATTAAATAATTAAAGTGCGCTCGCGAGTTGATTTTAAAAGCTCTTTTTTAGCGGAGAGCTTCTCGGTCTTTAATTATAAGGTAGGCTTTATAATCGTACGCATATAAGTTGCTCCAGTCAGGCCGTAAATCAGTTATCAGCTTTAGTATAAGCTTAAAGTTATAATACCGAAAATATTACTTAAATCAGACTTAGAATACTTCGTTAGGACTCTTGAAGCTTTTACGAGTAAATAAACTTATATTATAAAAATAATTGCTGCTATTATTAATTCCGTTTAAAGCGCTCGGAGTAAATTAGCGGAAAGGCGCATCTTAATCGATTTATTAATTATTTCTTTGCTTGCGCGCTTAGCTCTTTTATTAGATTAGTATATATATGAGGAAGTAAATTCAATATTAATATTATTCTCTTTATATTACTTTTTATATTTAGTTGATCTATTAATTCTTATAATTGAAATGTCGTTATCTTGGCGTATTTTGCAGACCGAGAGCCCGAATTGGCGTTTCGTTTACGCTTTAAACGGTTTAAAAGTATTTAAGATAGCGATTAATTTTTTAGTTTTCAAAAGCTACTCGTAGAATTTCCTATCGTATTTATCCTTAATTAATAAAAGTTAGTTATTTCTGTTAAAACTTATTAAAAAGTCGAATAAATCCTAAGAAATACGATAAAAAAGACAAGTAACTGCTTTCTCTGATTAACGACGACTTATTACTTGCTATATAATAATTACCGCATAATACTCGTATTCCAACCGAATTAAACCTTAAATCTCGACGTTACGCGCATTTTTCATTAAGTTTTCCAAAGCTTCTTTTCCAAAATAACCTGCGCGCAAATACCATAAGTAAGTTTCGTCGACTCGTAGCTTTAAATATCGTTTGCTCGACTGAAAACTTTGGCAGATGCTCCTTTTTAGCGTTAAAAATATTAAAAAACTATAATTTAGGCGAATTAAAATACAGCAAGTAATTAAAGAAACCGAAAAGTAATTAAAAAGCTTATATTTAAAAAAACTAAATTAAATTATCGCTATAATTATTTTAAAACCAGATTATCCTCAGTTATTTCCGTACGTAAAATACAATCTAAATTATTATACTAAACTCTTGCTTATAAAAAGCAAGCTTCTGAAATAATATTAATATTAAAGCCTTTAATAATAGCGACGTTCGAGAGGGTTAAATCGCTTATATTCGGTCCGTTAAAGCCGTAAAGAGCACTTTTAAAGACTCGAGTACCGCGGCTTTTAATTATTAGACTTAACGTTCCGGCTTTAACGCTATCGTTTATAATAGATTTAATAAAGCTTCTGAGAACGAGAAAAGTTTTGAATTTATTAAATAAATAGCAGTTCCGTTATCGAGTAAAGTACTTTTTACAAGCGGATAGCGATTTATATTTATAATAGCGTATACTCCCGTAGTAGTAAGAGCTTCGTCGAGAAATTCAGGGCTTATAAGGCAAGCTTGAATGTTTTTAAAGTATCTTGCTTTTATTAAAGCAATTAGCTTTAAAATCATAAGAACTGCTAGTACTTAAGTAAAAAAGGAATTACCGGAAAGTAATCCGGAAGCTAATTGCGTTACTAATAGTATATTCTCGCTGAATTTAGTAATTTCTCGGCGGAAGTTAAGGAAATCGCTCTCTAATCGGAGTCGAATCTCTTTAATTTCTTTTACTGATAATAAGTTCCTGAGGTTACTCGCCGTCGAGCCGTCGTAATAATACCGAAGTTTATAATAATTAATAATCTTATAATAATAAAAGTAATACTTGCATAAGCAGGTATTTACTCGCGTGTTTAGCGACTGATTTCGTTAAACCGATAAAATTACGGAAGTATCTGATCTTTTTTTAAGAGTAATATATAAGCTTACTATCTTTTATTATCCAAAGGTTATAAGTAATTCCTTATTAAAAGCAGATAATTAATTAACGTAATTAAGTAAAGAATACTAATTTATTATCCGAGAATATTATCTTTTAATAATTCAGAGTGCTGTTCGCGCGCTTATTCCGGTGCGAGCTTCTCTTGCACCGCCTTAATAAAATCAAGTATTATTAGCGGTCCTTTAACGTCCGGCAAGTCGTATAAAAAATATCTTAATAAGCCGCTCTTTATTCTTGGAGCTACTTCTTAAGATTAACTCGCTCTGTTTTAATAATAGCGAGCTTCTTCTTATAAGTAGATTATACTAGCGTGCGAGCACTTATTTCCGAAGAAGCGTAATCTCTCTTAAGGATCCGGAAAAGTAATTAAAGAATCTATAATTTTAATTAAGAGTTTCCGTTTATTATCTCGATTAATTGCTTTTTTTCCATACGAGCTTACTCGTTCTCGCATTCCTTAACTGCTCTTTAATAAATAAAAAGATTAATTATCTCCTGAATCCACTTATAAGCTGCCTTATAAGCTCGAGCTTTTTCCGTCTATTATACGAGCTTCTTTACGTATTCTTTTATAAAAGCAGTATATATTAAAGCTATATTCTTAATTATAGCTTTTGCTAATAATAATACGCTCGGCTTAAGGCTTTTTTTATAAGATCGCGAGCATCTTTGTCTTACTTCGCCTGAGCTTAGAAGTTGTGCTTAATAGCTTCTTTATCTTATTATATTCTTAAATCGTTTAGCGATAAGGGTTTTAATTCGGCGTCGAAAAGGTTAAAAGTAATTAATAACGCAAAGTTTACTGAATTTTATATCTTATAAAAGATATAAAAAGATTTAAACGCTTAATACTAAAGAATCTAAGTGCGCTTATTATAATTAAGAGGAGTTCGATTATTTGAAGAAGAAGCTGAAGTTAAGTCTATTATAACGAAGGAATTACTCTCGTGAGCTCCGAGTATTCGATAAAAGAAGAAGGACTGGAGAAGTATCGAGTCCAGTTGCTCGGCCTTTATACTCGTCCAGAGTAGAATCGAAGAGTTAATAGAAAACAGCAGTATGAATTATATTTTATAATAAAATAGAAAACTCTGCAACGTATAGCAGATGCTCTTTATCTACTAACTTGCCTTATAAGCTTTATCTAAATTAATAGCGTATAAAAAAAAGAATATTAACTTAATAGCTTCGTTAACAAGACTTATAACTATAATATAAAAGTAAATCAAAGTACTATAAGCAATTATAATTAAATTAAAATAATTAATTATTCTTCTAAAAGCTCTAAGAATCAGAAGAAGACAGTTATTCTCCTGAAGGCGGTCTACAGTAGCAGAACCTAATTAAGTCACGTGCAGTGCTAAGAGAGCAGCTGCCCGTGCTTATACGACAAAGTATAAGTTATAAAAGCAATTAAAAACTTTTCTTTTCTTTTAAGAAATTAATTAAATTAATTTAATTTTTTAAAAATAAAGCAAATAACTTACCGTTCTCTTTATTATCGTTATCTCCTTTATTACTTTTAAATCTATTAGCAGCTTTTAAAGCAATTTTATTACTAAAACTAATAGCAGCGCTAGCAGCAGCAGCTTTACTAATATTATTATTCTTAAGAGCGGCACGGACCGGGATTCTTAATTACTTTAACTCTTAGAAAAATTAATAATAAATCAAAAAGCGAAAAAAAAATAACTAAATCGATTTATTTTTTTATTAACTTTATTTTCTAACGTATTATAATATATAAAGAAAGAGCTTAAGCAGCAGCAGAAGCAATTACGCACTTATAGCTGGACGAATAAGCGAAGCAGCGAGTACTTTTTTTTAACGGTATCGTAGCGTTAACCGCTACTTTTTATTTAAAAAACGTTATTATTATAACTTAAATAAATTATTATATAAGCACTTGTTAGTTGCTTTAAAGCCTAGGAAGTAATAGCGGCACGGCGAGAAGCGGGGACGGGGACGGAAGCAGTCGATAATCGTGCTTTAACGACGACTTTCTTCTTATTATTAATAATAGCTTTAACTTATTATAAGTTAATAATTATTCTTTAATTAAGTAATCTTTAATTAATCGATCTCTGATTAATAAATCGAAACTAATAAATCGAAAATCGAGTTATTTATTTTATTTTAATAAGCAGATCGTCGTTCTGTTATGACGATTCTGGCGGAGCGCTTGGAAACACTTATAATATCGAAGAAAGCAGCTAATTAATTAATTAATTAATAGATTAATTAAATAATAAATCGAAAACAGTCGATTTATAAGTTATCGAGTATTTATAAGTTCAAGTTTAATAAGAAAATCGTTAATTTATATAATTAGGTTATTTACTTAATTACCGCATATAAGTGAATTTATTTATCTGATTCTTTCTTATTATTTGCTCTCGCTTAATACAGCTAATTATAATAGCAGTAGCTTATTATTATTAATTACTTAAGAAATATATCGTATAAGCACGGGCAGCTGCTCTCTTAATACTGCACGTAATCTAATTAAGTTCTGCTATTATAGACCGCCTTTAGGAAAATAACTGTTTTCTTCTAATTCGGAAGGCTTTTAGAATATAATTAATCACTTTACTTTAATTACAACTGCTCGCAGTGCTTTGATCCACTTTTACACCACAAAAGAGCTTTTATAAACTAAAAGAATTAAAGAACGATGATATATTATTTCGCGGTACTTTTGTAATTAATTACTTTAAGCTATTTCATAAACGAAAGCGCTTTATTTATATAAAAACGACGGGCTTTCAGCGATAATTTAATATAATAATAATAAAGACTAGCCTGAATCTAGTCTCGAAGCGCGAAATTTATAAGACTTTGAAACCTTTAAAAAGCTTATAAAATAAATTATATAAAACAATAGAATTTTTATTAAAGTACTTATAAGGCTAACTTACGCGGAACGAAGTTAATATTAAATCGTTATTTACTTTTCTAGTAAGTAACTTAATCGCCACAATTAATATTATTAATTATTCCTTATTATAATTCTTATAGCTCGTCGCTTTATTATTATCGAACGCTAAATTATAATAAAGACGCACTTTTTATATTTTACGAGAAAAACGAAGATTAAAGCACAATAATAGAAGCATA
Organism: Rhexocercosporidium sp. MPI-PUGE-AT-0058; assembly: GCA_020746875.1. Taxonomy (NCBI): domain Eukaryota; kingdom Fungi; phylum Ascomycota; class Leotiomycetes; order Helotiales; genus Rhexocercosporidium; species Rhexocercosporidium sp. MPI-PUGE-AT-0058. The sequence continues at coordinate 9,151 of JAGTJL010000051.1, read as the reverse complement.
TATTAAAATACTAAAAGCTTTTCCTTAAACGACGAAAATTGTGATATAAAAGTAGATTAAAGTACTACGAACAGTTTAAGTTAAATTAAAGTGATTAATTATTATTTTAATTATAAAAGGAAATTAAAAGAGACAGGTATTCTCTTAAAGGCGGTCTACAGCAGCAGAACCTAATTAAGTTACGTGCAGTGCTAAGGGAGCAGCTGCCCGTGCTTATACGATAGAATAAGAACCTAATAAAGTATAATTTATACTATAAGAAGTAAAACAAGAAGTATAATATTTTATTTTCCTGAGAGAGGGTAATAAGGTCTGTCATCCATTTATTCATCTGTCCCCGTGTATTACCTGCGCCAAGTCCAGCCCAGAGTGAGTATCGGTGAATGTAACCATCGCAGTTCTTGCTCGTACGGCTGGGGCAGTAGCTCATGGAAAGAGCTTAACCAATCTAACACTAAGTGCCAAACTCTCGTTGTATAACCAAAGCTAGCCTCCGCCCGGCCGCGAGCCGCGCATCCTCTGCCTCCTCTGCCTCCCAAGCGTCGAAGAGGCCCCACGGCTGAATGAGCGTATACTCGTGCACTCCAGGTCCTTGCATGGTGGCGCGGAACACCTCTTGCATCCCATCATAGGTTTGCACGCGCGCTACGCACCAGTCGCTCAACTCGGGGATCCGCGGCCGCTGCCGGCAAAGCTCGAGCACGGCAGCTGCGACCGAGGCAGCCACTGGTGCGGCGAGTGACGTGCCCGAGAGTATTCTCTCCGGACCCTTGTCACTGTTCTTGATGATAACGCCGTGGTCGGCTGATCTTGCTATCGGCCATGCCCCAGTGATGGCATCACCTAGAAAAGTGTAGTTGAAACTTCCGCGGAGCATCGGCGGATTGTACGACATTGCTTTACCGTCACCCGAGGCCGAGTTTATACAAAAAACGGACCTCATGCGCCCCGGGAATGCCGGTCGATCCTCCAGTGCACCGGTATTGGCCGCTGCTGCGAAGATAAGGATGGGCGGTTTTGTAAGACCGCAGACATCAATGGCCGTTTCGATCGAGGGCTTGCGGAGGCGGTATCCGAACGAGAGAGATATAATATCGACCTTCCATTGCGTCCTGGCGTGGTCAATTGCCTTCACCACAGCGTCTACCCCGGTATTGCCGACGTCGTTGGCATCTTTGAATACCTTGGCGATGTATAGGTCCGCCCACGGAGCAAGCTTGAGCAGGACGGAAGCGATGTGTGTACCGTGACCACAGACGTCGCTAATGGATGTGTCATCGACGACCCAGCTGTGGTACTCCACGATGCTGGTTCTGCACTTAGTAATAGCAGGATGATTAAGATCAATGCCCGTGTCGAGAACGGCAATACGGACCCGCTTGTCATCTTTACTACGCCGCGCTTTGAGGACCGTCTGTGTCCGTTTTAGGTACGTACTGATCCATGCCCTGGCTGCCGTGGCATTGAGGCCCCTAATATCGCTCTCCACCTGTATATCAAAGAGAGATCCTTCCCCCTCGCTTTCTAGCCGTTCATCGGGCTGCCGTAACGGTCAGCTTTATTCGTATTTCAAGATTAAATATAGCATACCTCGCTGGATATACTCAACTCCTCTTCGGACTGACAAGGAAAGTCTTCGATGTGTGGTGGACTTGATGGTGTTGGCGCATCCTCTCGCTCAGGTAAAATCCGAAGGACAACATCTATGGGGTTATTGAAATGCACTGCTTTGATATGGAACCTGTGTGGCGAGATCTCTACTTGCTGGTGGTAACCTACGAGTTGTGAAGGGAGCAGACTTTGAGTACCATCTCTCCCATCCTGATGTGGATTTTGTAACAACGGCTGCGTTAAATCACCTGTTCGTGTATCGTGCTTTGGCCTCTGCTCCTTGAATTCTACTTGTGATTTGCTAACAGGAAGGCTTCCAGCATGCGTGGCAGTCGTCAGTGGATGACGCACATATTCGATGTCTGTCAAGGGGTTCTTTAAGACTCCCCGTATATACTGACTGTCCAGCGAACCTCGATTATCACCAGCCAGTGCTAACGCTGTGCATACCGGGTCAGCCTCATTGCGAAAAGCATGCTCGAGAGCCGCAATATGGGCAAAGGCGGCATTGGCTTCTGTTGGAGGAAATTGGAGCTGCGAAGTGTCCTGGATCTGGCGCTGGAATTGAAGCTCGAGGGTACTATCCATGTCGCATTCCAGAGTGGTCTCCAACTCAACCACACGAGCTTGGAAGTAGGCCAGGAACGGCGAAGCCACGAGTTGACAGCCACTACGCGTTTTCATTTGTTGAGAACCCATCTGCAGATCTGCAAGTTTTTGCTCGGCTGATCGATGAAGATCGCTAACATCTATCCTGGTTTCCCATCTCGCCCTCGAAACATGAGCGGTAAGGCGGATGTAGATGTCATATAGTTTCTCGGCCAACCCTGCGTCGGGTGTGGAAAAATAGGACTCAAGTGCTGAAGAAGGCTCGGATAGAAGTTCTGGGACGTCGCATGCCCCTGAAATTGTATGCTGGACAACAAAGCCTCCTAACTTCGGCAACACACCAAGCCGCCCACGGCCAGAGATGAACAGTCCGTCAACCTTGTCCAACAAAGAGAAAAAAGGGTCGGATTTAGGCGGCACCGTTGGGAATGGCAAGCAATGAAGCTCTTGCAGCGCTTGCTGCATCTCCGAGATATCTCTGCTTGACAGAGAATATCTAAATGACCCACGTAGAAGGTCGGCATAATCATCTCGAGTCTTTCGTCCCTCAGTATACCATGTCGTCAATGGCGTGCGAAAGGGGTGACTGGAAGCAGCTGTAACATCGATCCATGGCCCAGGTCCTAAGTTCTGTGCAAGATAGTTAACAGCTGCCTCGGCTTCCTCTCTCAGGCGCTGCATTAACCATTCCTCGGTGCCAGCCTGTCCTGGCGATTCATGGCGATTTGGCGACTGATAGGAGAAGCGATTCTCGGCCTTCTCTGCCCAAGGATCGTTGAGAAGCACCGTGGATTGAGGAGCGCGATGGGACAAGAGGCCAGAACTGCCATGGCCAGTGCCCTGCCTGGAGATACCGCGGTGCCTGTTAGCCGCCATGTTGTCCTCAGGGTCCGGAAGGATGACCGAGGCCGGTCCTGAATTGTTCGTTAAGTGAAGGATAATGTATGGGTAGTTGTAGCCAGCAACAAAGCGAGAAAGTGCGCCTTCTGTGACTGCATTGGGGCGGTGAGTCAGGGCGCACTGTACTGTATTGTAAGGCTGAGTCGACAAATGGTAACTCCATTATGAGCAGAAGGTTGGCGCCCGCCACTCGTCTCATCACGGCAGGGGGAGCATCGATTGTTTGCTGCTCCCTGTTCAATAAGACAATGAAATGGCATGGCGCTAAAGTGGGGCAGGGCTTGGCCGCGGCGCAGGATCCAGGCGCAGCGCAGCCAACATCGCCGCTTTTGTGAGCGTCGGCCCGCCCCGCCCCACATCTGGGGTTGGAACTCTACTCCGTACATAAATACCAGAGTGGGAAGGCCAGAGCAGCCTTATTCGAGCCAGTGCCTTGCTACATTTCATCATCACCAACCCAAATATGAAGGCAAAGAAGACCTACTTTATAGTGGCCCCCGGTAGTTATTCTGCTATTGGGTCCATCGTGCTCGGAAATGTCATCTTAGACCCTGCCCTGCCAGACGGGCCTGTCAACCCGCAGCCTATTGTCTTGCCGCCGTCCGTCACCGTCTTCAACAGTATCCCGCTGAAAAACTACAAATGGAGTAAATCGCCATCCGTCAAGGTTGGCGGTGGGATCTATGCTCAGTTCGTCGAAGTGGTGGACGGCGAGATCAGCGCGCACGGGCAGACGGAGACCAGACGTGAGTACTCGTGCAGAGAGCTCAGGACACAGAGCTTCCAGATCACCGAGGAGTACATCGAGGCCATCAAGGCCGTGCCGGAAATCCAGGACAAGGTTCTCCGGCGTGAGAGGCTGTACGTCATCACCGGCGTAAAGATAGCCACGGGTGCGACGGTCAACGAGCAGACGTTGAAGAGATTCGGCTTCCGGTTGGCTGCAATGGTGGACTTGATGGCCGTCACCGGAGTCCCTGTCAAGGTCGGTCCCAAGTTCGAAGTCGACAAATCGGACCCTGAGAGCGTCGCATATGACCTTGACGAGCCCTTCATTTTCGCATATCGGCTCGAAGAGATCTTTTATCGCTGGCGAAGCGTTCGACATCGGCCATTCGGCAAGGAGGGTGATTTGCATGGACTGCCGAGCCAAAGCCAAAACTCCGATTCCGAAGATGAAGACGGAGATGATACCATAGACAATTTCGTATTTGATAAAGCGCAAGATCACGACCTCTCTGATGTAGTGGAGAAAGGACAGCAGCTCGGCAAGGTCATGGAGGACGATGGAGAGGAGTACGACGTGATATTGATAAAAAGATAGTCATGGTTTTGCTTCAAGAGCTATATGGATTAAGCGATTAACCACGAGTAAGGGAATGTGTTGGCAAGCAGACGGCACGGTTAACCATTATCACCGTCTCGGCGTTGATTATCTCTCCTTACATTGCAATATCTACCGCTAATATCTTTATCACTACCGTCACTCACGTTCTCTTCAGTGAAGCAAAGACCTATAACGATAATCAAATGATTACATATGTTTAGCATGAAAAGTAAAATTTGTATTCAGAGTTTAGTATTGAGCATCCACAACCAGAAATCCTCGTCATATACCAGGGCTGTTAACTGTTCCGTTTCCTGATAATCACTGCTTGGATCTCAAGGAACAGCACGGTACTCCCTTGCTCAACCAGGCCTTGACCCCCTATACTCCAGTAACAAACTTTCAAAGTATTCGCGCATGATCATGACCTCAGTGTTGATCTTCACTACTGGCTCGCGCGCCCAGGGGTTGATCCTCGAGCTGCGCTGGTCCGAGAACAGCTGCTCGATGAGCCTCCACGCCGGTTGCCCTCCACTCACTGAGCAGAACCCCAGATCAGCTCCATGCCTGATGAACGTGTCGATGAGTTGTGCGAAGGTGTGCGCGAATGCGTTGTCCTTCGCCTCGAGGTCGCGGTGAAAGGTCTGCTTGGTGTTGTGTGCGCCAGCTGCTACTATGTAAGAGACCATTAAGCTCCACGAACTGTCACCACCGACCACGGCCTTATTGGGGTCGGAGCTGTTTGACTTCAGCGCACAAATGGCTATATTGGCCCACCGCGGCCGTAGCACTGCCTGCCGGTCCAAAAACAGTAGTGCCTCGCGAGTGAGGCTCCCATCAAACTCCGGGACCGAGAGATTCCAGGGCGGGACGCCGATATATTCCAGGCAAGTGTAGAGTAACATGCTAGTGTCCATTGCTGAGCTTGTTGATCCACAAGCAAGTTCTCTAGTCAGATAGTCCTCGAGTCCGTGAAATAACGCGACCGATGCAAAACTGTTTGGATGAAGAATATGTTGCCTCTGTGGATCTACTTTATAGCCCTCTGCCCAGTGGCCCTTTCTATCACAGGTTCCTAGGCGAGAGAAGCAGTGCATGATCTTGGCCCAATGCGCGGTGACGACGGCGTCTAGCTCCTTAAGATGCTCTAGCGGGACAGGATTTCCCGAATCCTCGGCCATAGAAGCAAATACCAGCGCTCGGTCGGCCATGTGCCAGAGGTTGCTGATCTCGGGTTCGATGCCTCGTGGTGAAGGTAACGTCTTGCACATAATGACGCATGAACGGAACAGTTCTGGGCTCGGGTCGTAATGGTGTTTGGGGCTTGTGGTAGTGAGAGTTATCAGCAGCTTCCAGATCCGGGGCAGGAGGAGGAACTCCACCACCGTGCGATGGATGAAGTCGACAAATTGCGTGGTGATTTGGGTGTTGGTGGTGGGGCTTATGCGGTTCGTCTGCCACTCGCGGCTCTCGATGAGCCCACAACTCCTGCTACGGATGCGAAGGTTGGTTTCGTCGAGCTGGTCTTGACAGTATTCGGGATCAACAGAGCCCATCGGCAGGGACAAGACCTGCTGGGGGTCACCAGCACAGAATGATAACTGCATTAGCAAAGGGTATCCCGCTGACGACTGCACTTGCTGGGCCTTTAACAAGAGCTGGAATAACTCCGACATTTGAATTCGGTAACGCGATTCAAGATGCTGAAATATGTGATCATAGAGAGACTCGAGGTCGGACGGCAGTTCAACCAGGCGCTTCCGCATTTCCTGGATGTTATCTCCTTTTATGAAACCCTCCTTGAGTGATTTAACAACCAAGAAGACCCACAGGAAGACCCCGTATGACTTCTCGGTGATTTCGTCGATCAGCGCTACCCACTGTTCTCCGTGCTTCTGCTTCACTCTTGTAGACAGATGATCTTCTGCGTACTTCCGGATATCACCTCTGGTAAGATCCTGAAGACGAAGACTTGGCCAGCGCGAAAATGAGTCCTCTGAAAGCGGAGTCGGCCGACTAGAAAGGAGAATCTTGACTTTGCCGCCCTCGACGACTTTATGTAACAGATCTACCAACTCCTTGTGGTCGCTCTCGAACTCGTCGATGCCGTCGAGCATGAAAAAAAACTTGATTCCCGTTCCCCACCCGTCCGAGATTTTAAGAAACCACTGCTTCAATTCCTCCAGGGAGGGCTCGCTTAGACTACCGCCCGGGGGGAGATAGACTGCGGCTCTCCAAAGTTCGGGCATGGCGACGGATATCAGCCACGGGCGTTGCCTGAGTATGTCGTACAACAACCCGCGAAGCAGACCGACCGAAGATTTATGCAGCGGCGACCCCAGATTCCAAAAGAAGAATGAGGCGCTAATGAGATCGTTGCCAGCCCATTTCCCAAGCGCGGCTGCTAGCCGCTGGTGCTGGGCGATGAACTTCATCAGCGTCGACTTTCCAGAGCCCGGCTTCCCTTTGATGTAATAACAGCCAGCCTCGTCCTCTAACCACCCAACCAAGGGAGACCAAGGCTTCCCAGCCTCGGGGGGGCAGAACGCCCATTCGTATGTCTCGTGGTGGGCCTCTTTAACTAGCTTGATGCGATCGTAAAACTTGGGGAAAATGAGAGTGCGGAGCACTAAGTCTTGTATTGATGTGAAATCATCGAGCACCGGAGAGCGATCCGCATCCCGCAAGACCATGACCTTGAGCTGCTTGTCGTGGGAGTAAGGGTTTGCCATGCCCGTTCTAGTTAAAAATCTGGTCGTTCCACCCTGAAAAGTCACCACGGCAGCCATAGCGGGTTCATACTGGCGGCGGCTGGGCGAAATGTTGGGATTATATTCCTTTGCACCCATTGCACGTCGCAAGTTTATGTTCTCGATCTCGAGCGACTCCAGATTGTTATCGACGACGGTCAAGATCTCGGTAATCTTCCCGTAACTGCGGTACATGGTGCCGGAACGAGCACTCTGCTCTTCATCCATGGCGTCAAGGTGAGCGGGCATGATTGCTAGCATACATGGCGCCACCTGATTGTTGTAGCTTTCAAGCTTGGAGAGTATACGGTAGACTTCGGACTCATTCCAGAACTCCTTGGCCTTCTTGATTCTTAGGACTAGCTGGACGTTGTTATCCTTGACTTCTTCGTCTTTGGCCATCTTGTAAAAGATTACTCTCATTTCCGCAGCGATCTTATGGCATCCCTCGAGGAGCATGTTCAGTGCCTGCACGAAGGTGAGCTACATGGCGTTGAGCTGTAGGTTGAAAACGCAAGCGACTCACCTGGCTCTGCACTTTAGACTCAGTCGGCGGTTGGGCCTTGAAAACGGCCGCGAAGTACATGAAATGTCTCGTGATGTCGAAGAAAAGGCCTTCCCTGAAATCATTGTAGTTATCGTCACAGAGGTTCCTGAAGATTCGGCAATGTTCATCTGTATACTGGACGAATTCCAAAATGACCGCGCCGAGGCTCAGTACAGATAGTGGCTCCATGGCTCATCAAGAGCTGGCTGCCCAACTAATGGATTTTGATCAGAATTAAGAACAGGATGATGTATAAACTGGATGAGAATTGGATGCTGCTGGCCGATGTTAGGAACTGTCTCCAACTGTGCATGTCGGAGCTCCTTACCACTTCATTTCTAGCCCCATCGAACCAGTAAAGCAGCGGTCGGCCTTGTCCGAAGAGATGCGTTAATTCAATTGTATCCCGCCTTAGCCACCACTCGACGGCTGAGGGCGCGATGAACGAGCCAGCGATTCGCCTGGCCTGTGGCATGCACAGCCCGCGGCGCATTCCGTACGTGCAGTCTGCTTTATCTTATGGCTGCTAATAAAAAGTACCTGCCATCGGGGACTAGACATTCGATAACGCATGGTAGAGGCCTGGTTATTGATGTATCAGATTAGCGCTCGAGGAGAAACACATACATGGTGCCCCTGACTGGGCGCGCCACAAGCAATCGCCAGAGAATATAGGAGCTGAAAGGTATTTTGCGCACAGCCCCCCGGTGGTGTTGAAAAGGTAGCGTCCTCCAGCCGCTGCAGCTGCCCTACATAACAAGATCATTCCTGTCCAAACACATCTCTTTTCAATCTGTGAGTATAGTCCATGGTCATACAGCGCTGAAATACACTCTACAAAATCCCTAGGCGAGGAAATTGTCAAAATGAACACGTTTCGCCTTTCACAGCGACGGGACAGCGACATGATCCCACAAATGCCTCCAGCACCGAACAGGGAAAGCCTTGATGATGTGTAAGACCTCAACGGAGCGAGCCGCCTGAGCGTGGGGGCTCTGTGCTGATATGGCGGCGATAGGTTACAATACATGGAGCGCGGCCTCGATTGCATCATGCTTGAGCCCACCTGGGGAGCCGACATTTCATCGCTTGTCGGCTTGTATTCGTAGGCTTACTATTCTTTCTTCAATCCTCATGGCTTCTCCCTCGCTAAATCAGACAATAGCACCGTACACAACTATTGTACCTCCCAGAAAGCTGTTGGGCCATCGTCATCCGTGGGTGGCGCACACCGGGAAGGTCAGTTGTAACGCGGAAGCTCTGCAGAATTCAACACTAATTGAGACATCCAGCCGTCCTGCTAGGTAGTGAGCTTTACGACTTCCTGACACGTTATATATCTCGGTACCTAGACCAATTGCGACAGCAACTCCAGGCCCTCTCAGTCCCAGCCCTTTTAAAGCGCTA